>BJBW01006065.1:167146-218381 GCA_004320125.1 Scolopax mira | reverse complement strand
CAGTGTCTCACCACCCTCACAGGAAAGAATTTATTTCTTGTGTCTAATCTAAATTTCCCTTCTTACAATTTAAAACCATTGCTCCTTGACCTGTCACTACGCTTCCTGACAAAGAGACCCTCTCCAGCTCTTCTGTAGGCTCCCTTCAGATATTGATAGGCTGTTATAAGGTCTCCCCGGAGCCTTCTCTTCTCCAGGCTGAACAACCCCAGCTCTCTCAGCCTGTCTTCATAGGAGAGGTGCTCCATCCCTCTGATCATCCTCCACTGGACCCATTTCACATACTTTCAATTGATTTGAGAACATGAGGCCAATGTGAGTACACACACAACAAGTCGTGCTTGCTTTGCTCCAGCAGGAAAGAGGGTCAGGATTCTGCTCCTGGATAAACACCCATCACTCCTAGTGAAGTAGGTCATCCTTGTCCAAATACTCACTGTGTCTTGGATCTGAAGCAGCACGAAACAGTTTTCAACCTTGCTTCATTTGTCAATATTTAAATAAGTAAGTGAAATACAAAAGCACAGGGAATACAACCTTATTAGTTTTAATGGGAAAAGGCAGGAAGGGTGAGAGTTACTTCTGCTGACATTAACTCCTGCAGATACGCCCAAAACTATCTCTGAAAGAGCAATGAGATGGTGATGCCACACAGCCTGAACTCTTCCACTCCCTGACTTTGCACTGAAGTCTAGTAACTTAGCAACTCACTTAATTTCTTTGATTTTTGTCTTTTTTAAAGAAAAAAATATGGTTAGTGCTGCTGGTTTCTCTCTTGCTTTTTCTTGACATCCTTTTGAAAAATAATGAAGAAACCAGTCCCAGTGCTTGCACATAGAGAAGCTGCTCACGTGAGCACAACCTCTGGCTTCTGCCCTTGCTCTGGTTTCTCAGTCTCCATAGCCCCAGCCTAAGAGCATGCACATGTCGGACTGCTGTAATGTATGCAAGAGGGTGTAAATCCACCTGGTTAGCGGTTTAAACATCACTTTCTTTGTAAATCAGAAGATACAAGGCTCTGTTTAGGATCAAGATCCCTTCCCTAACAAATGCAGTATTTTGTTTCAGCCTTCAAAGCTTTCCGTGGCACTCCAGTCGTTCCTGCTGCTCATCTTCCAGGGTTTCCCAAAGTTGTATAGAAAGTACCTCACTTTAAAAGGGGTTTAAGTTAATAAATGATAAATCCAGCCACTGTCAGGTAATATGTCATAGCCTAAGGAAAAGAAAAAGGTCATAAGTAAATCTCAGATGCAAAATATGTGGTTTCCTTGAAAAGCCTCAAATGCATTGGGAGAAATTTTTCTTCTTGTGCCAAGCAAGGTTTTTGGACAAGTTCATGAGCATCACTTTCTTGTGAATTTTTTGCAAAGTCCCCAGTCAACGCTTAAAAAATTTAGCTAGCCTCTGAATTCACTGGAAAAACAAAAGTAAAGTAACTGTAAGGAGAAGGAGAAAGAAAAATCCCCTGAGAAAATGTGGGGTTTTTTTATTCTTATTCAAAGCTACCAAGGGTGTGAGGAAGTACTGCTTAAAAGCAACAAGAGGGGGCAGAGAGTGCCGAATGAGGGAAATGCAGCAGAAAAGTGAGGAAGGGAATCTGTGATTCCACATCTACTGGCATGCTACTTCTCACCATGTTCCACATGTTTTTTCCTCATTTTAGCTAATTTGGTTTTCATCCTAATTGTCAGCACCACCACCATACAGTATTTTCTTGGCAGCCAAAGCTGGTTAAACCAGGGAAAACTGGAAAGAAATTTCATGCCATCTAAAGTTAGCTGATTCACCAGAAATCCTGGCGTGCTGTGAAGATGGTGACTTGGAGTCACCATCAGTCTTTTTAGGTGATGAGCACAGAAAAGATGCTAGTTTAACCTGGTGAAGGTCAAAGACAAGACAGGAGATCTTAAGAAGATCCTCAATATAGACCTAATTAATGGAGATCTTGAACATGATCCTGAAGTTCCTGCGAGGGTTTAATATAAAGCTCACTGATTGAATTTAGCATTTAGTTTTAGGTGAAACTTGTGATATAGACCTCTCACTGCTTTAGAGAGAAAGAACAGACGTGGCTCCAAGATGAGGTGGACTGAGTGTTACCACCCAACTGGAGCTACACTTGGTCAGGTCACTCCTTTAGCAGGAGGTGATGGGGGAACACAAGACAGAGATCAAAGATGAAAGCCTGAATGAAGGCTCGCTAGTCTCATTTTTGGTCAGTGAGAGGGGATGGAGAAAACAGGCAAATTCTTTTGTTGGGCACATGCTTTCAATTCTGGTTGCAAAATTCCAATTTCAACCCCTTCTCCATCCTAGCCATGATGCGCCCACTTGTCCAGTGCTTGGAGCAGGAGAGGTGGTGACCTGTGGAGGATCACCTCAGGTTTTCTCCTGCCCAGCCTCCTGCAGCTCATCGCTGCCCATGCTGTCTCCTGTGATGGGGCTGGAGGTGAACAAGTGTCTGCAAGCAGCTCACTTGTTCTGCAGGCCTACAACCTTGCAGCTCTCCTGATGTTCTTCAAGTGTGCATGCAGGGGAGAGATTTTTAGCTGTCTCAGCATCCCAGAAAATGTCTGGTTTGGGTTTTTTTTTGTTGTTGTTGTTGTTGTTTTGGTTGGTTGGGTTTTTGTTGTTTGTTTTTTCAGTTGAAAAGTTGTCATTACACTTCTTACACTTCTTATTTCTTTTTTTCTTTTATAGTCAGTCTCTGTGTGTACATCACCAGCTCTCAGTTTGAAATGGATTATAACTGTGTGCCTTTACATTAAGGTGCTTTAGAGGAGAGATATTTGATTCAGTATCAAACCGTGCAATATTGAGTAGTCTTAGTATTGGAATAACTCTTTGGTGTCTCTTACATTCTGGTGTTGGACCTCTTCCATTTATTTCTGTATAGTCCTGCATTTGGAAGTAATTTGTGTCTTGGAACAGTAACCTGAAATTATTGGCCAGCATTGTGTATAACGTAATGAGTGCTAGACATTTATAAGCTTAGCGGGTTTGTCAGGAGAATATCAGCTTCCGCTCCTCACCCTATTACCAAAGGTGTTCTGGCTGACCCCACAGTTGCCCCAGAGTTTTACTCATCTAGAAGTTTTGGCTTCAAAATCAATACAAGTTTCAATTATGTTTATATATCTTCAGCTATAATAGAAAGCAGTGGTCTCTGAAGCCATCTGATGTTGGAGGCAATGCTATCTAACAGCTGACAGAGCAGGCAGGAGCTCAGCTGGCTTGGGCACACTCTGCTGAAATGGATTTTGAGACCCTGTAAAGAGTATTTGATTTTTGTGCTTCTTTTGTGGTCCATAAAATGAGTGAGGGGGATATGAAGAGGATGTAGGAAGGAAATGGGGAGAAAAATTCCTTCTTTCTGAGAAAAAGAAATGCACAAAATGTTATATATATATAAGTGTGTAGTTGCATACATGGCAAATAGATGTTGCTACAACAGACACTTGAGGGAGAGTCTGTCTAGAGGTGGAGTTTTACATCATACTTGAAGACCTTCTTGATGGCAGATGAGAAAGGGAGGATCTGTTTTAATCCATGCAGTACAGACATGCACAAATTCTTATTAGAAAGTCAGAGAAGCCATGCCATGGGCTTGCATGCCCATCAAGAGGAGTGCAACCGAAGGATTCAAACATGACATCTTGCTTTAGTTGGGCTGTTTCCAGTGATACAGTGTATATATGTTACTTGGACACCACATACAAAAAAAAAATCATTAAAAAAGCGCAAATAAATGTGTGCAAAATGTGATAATTGGTTCACTTCTCCAGCATGGTTTATTCTGACTAAACAGATGTGCTTTACTTTCCAGAGAAATCCCCATTGCTTGTATTCACAGTTTGAAAGGCACTTTGAGCACACAACCAAGCCTCTTGATGTGGAAAAGGTTATGCTTTCAGAGAAACAGATTGGACGTTGTTTTGTTATAATTCTTTAAACATCTAATAGTCATTGACCTACAGATACAATAGCTGTTGCCTTAATAGCTTTTTTTCCAGTAGTGTAGATAAACACTGCTAGCAAAGAGTTGGCTTCCACGTTGGGTTCTGTTTCATTTCCTGGACAGATGATGGCATCGTAGCCCTGCTGTATTCTGCAAACCCAGCCAAGGTACTCCCAGAGCGAGATCTTGATTTGATTGTGCTATGCACGCTTTAGCAGCTTAAGATTTTGCCTTTTGCTTTTCATGAAACAGATGAATGCTATAATAGCAGTACTTTCTAAAAGGAAGACATGAAATTCCTACATTTATAATAAAAAAGTATTATCAACCTCATTGTAATTCAGACTTGAACTGTTCACCCTGTGCACGTCCAGAAACTCATTCTCTAATACTAGATGCAATGATCTCTGGAGGGAAGTTTTCCATCTGTTTCCTTATGATGTTAAGCTGTTAGTGCTGTTCATTATTTATTACATCTACTGGTGTATGCTAAGCTATGATTTTCTTCTTGTCTGGTATTAAGAATTCGACTTGGTTAGCGTAAAAAAACCCCTAGGATTTGCATATTACACATTGATATTTAGCGTATTTGGGGTGGGGCGAGATAGGGGACTGTAATTGCTCCCAAGCTGCTTTTGTGCTAGCAGATAATTTATATTTAATTCAGTGATACAGAGCTAAATTAACCACTTAAAATGGAGATAAATATAGACGTGCTATATATAGGTGGAATCTGCCACCCATACTCAGATTGAAGAGCATTATCTCTGCTTGATTTCAGTAGGACTACTGGAGGGTAAGATGCCTCTCAATATGAGCAAGGTAGGCAGAATCAGGCCCATCATAAATACATATGAGAATATATTTCAGCTATACGAATGAAGGCGTGTATGTGAGAGTGAATACTTTTAAAAATATGAGTATGTAGTTACCAATGTGCATATTAAGCAAAAGCTCACATGCATATGGTTTATTCTCTGTATTTTCACATCTTCTATTACTGAAAGGTGCAGAGGACTTTGGTTATTATGTTGCTCTATATAAACTACTAATTCTCTCTTTGGGATGAAGAATGCTTCAGTCCCATTCTTTGCTCCTTCACAGAAATTATTACCTTTTTCTGGAAATAGAATTCTTGTTGGGTTTGTCTAATTTCATCACTGATTGCATTAAATACTAACAACAGTTTAGGTATCACAACATAGCTGGGAGGGATAACGTTTGTGTTATTATTTGCAATTATTGTATCAGGAACAACTCTTTACATTTAGCATCTTGCTCACAGAAATATGTTAGAAGATGTACAGAAATAAGATCAATATCTTATTACACTGTAATTAAAGTATCAGTTTGGGCTGTGAAACATTATCTAGATCAGGTTACTCTTAACAATACAGATTCCTTTGGAATAAATATATGTGTTTCCAAACCACATAATGGGAAGTTTTAGCATATCATTCTCACATGTAGTGTCTTTTGATGTGATGGAGAATTGTAGATGAACTGAAATGTTCGCTTTCCTGTCATGAAGCTGGTTCTTTATCATAATATAGATGTTATTAAGATAAAATCTGTCTCTCTATATTGTAGTATTATAAAACTCAGAATTAGAAATGCTTTATCATTTATGAAGAACAAAGACTATGACTGCTTTAAGTAATATCAAAGTCAGACTTACTTTATCAGGGGGGAACATGAAGGAAAGCACCAGTATTTGCCAAAGCATAACTTAATTCTTGTCAGACTTAACACAGAATGTTTGCAATTACCAGGCAAAATAATCACCAAAAGATAAAACAAATGAGCTTTCCTAGTGCTTTTTTTAGCACTTTTATTAAGTGGTAGCAGAAATCACCTACCTGGGAACAAGATTGCTTGGTTGTACACCTGCTCTTTTGACTTGCGAGTCAGAGGCTTATGTAGAGTAAATCAAGACTGCTTTGACAAGCCAGTGGAGCTACATTGACCTACACCTTCTAAGCTATATGTTTAGGGTACTAGATTACTATTAAGGTGTCCTGGGCACCAGGAAAATTTTTTTTTGACACCCATTGATCACCTCTATAAGACTGCACCCATTGGAACCATTTGGGAGAGAAAGTTTAGACGTAGTTATTGCTCGATTGCAATCTATCTATCTTCTCACAGTAGAGTCATCCAGCAGTTTTTGGAAAAGGACCTGGAAAAGTGTGGTTGGTCCCCATACAGCCACAAGGCTGTCTTGAAACCTTCAAAACCTCTTCTCCATGTTGAGGATCTGGAGAACATCTCTGTAAGATACCTCTGTCAGAGACCAGCTTCCCTCCCGACTCTGGCATGGTTTGCTCTTCAGACAGTTTTAAAGGGAAGGTGGGGTACTAAAAGAACAGGGAGGTGGTGAAATCAAGCTGTGGAAAGCCAGGAAACGCCAGTGCTGGGGTTATGTTTGCAGTCACTGAGTAACCATCAGTAACTGTGGGAATAACTTCTCATGGCCTGTGAGCAAGGCACTGATACCCTGATCTAATTGATTAAAATCTGTGGCTTTACTAGCTACTGTTCAAGGTATGGGGTTTTGTGTTAAAAGACTCAGAAGCGATGTACATGTTTTGAGATGGACCATTGCTGTGATGCTGCTCCAGTGGGCAGCACCACCTGTTTAGTGGGCAAGTGGGCTCAGGCCTTCTTGACCAAAAATAGTTTGACCCAGGCTCCCTTCACTGTGGGGAGAAAGAGCTGGTGAAGAAAAGTCTGTTTTCCCTGCTTAAATGCTTGTGTGGGATGTGATGAATCACTGCCCCTTTTTTTTTAGGTCAATTTTTTTATTCCGTTAACTTTAAGGGAAGGTCAGAGTGATAGCTTGGAAGAAGACACATGAAGGTGATACTTCATGCTGGATTTCAATCCCAATCTCTATCTATCCTCACTCTACTTAGGCTAGCTCTGCTGAAACAAGATGGAGCTCACAGCCTCTTTACTCTCCATGCCAGGCTACTGGCTGGATGTAGAATTTTATAGCGACCTCCCAAATGAACAGCATGGCCATTGTAGGTATTCCTCCTAGAGTATGCTACAGTCTTACTGCACTGTCGTTCTGCAGTTAGCTTATAATGATGCTATTGTCTTCTCCAGGTGTCTTTCCATGCAGCTATTTTCTCCCTAAGTTGAACATATTCTTTAGTTCTTTCTGGGTGTTACTCAACCCTTCCAAGAGCTGGCAGCCCACTGATAGGTGCTCTGTGGCTGTGTGTCCCCATGTTCTCGTTTAACTATATCTACTGTCAGTCACATGTGACTATCTGGTTACTGTTTAGAGATGGATCAGACATCTCTGGGATTCCCACAGACATTCCCACAAGCCTGGACACTTTGGTAACAGCAGTGATCATGTCCCTTCAATCATGGCCATTTTCTGGACCCCTTAAATTTAATCTTTGGTAACAAGGTGAATCGGATTTTAGTTTAAATGTATTTGGGGTGTGGTTTCTCCTCTACTACATTTTGATAACTGGTTAAATGGACAAATGTAAGGGTCCACGATTATTAGAATAATAAAGATTATACACTATGGTTTGTAAGTTGCTCTTTCACAATAGAAGTACATATGTTGGGCCTCACTGAGTTTGTGTGAAAACGTTTTGGAACATTTGATGCAGGAAATGGCGTATAAAATTGTGGAGGCTTCTTCCCTGCTGCTAACAGGGATTTACAACAAAACCTATGGTTGTTGTAATGTTGTATGTACAACATAACCTTCCTGTGTGTTGTCTTGTATTATACTGGATATGAAGCAATGATGTCACCTAACCACAAATTAAATTATATTGATATTGGTTTAGAAGGATTCTTAACTATCAATATTTAACTAACAACTATAAATATCAATATCAAGGATTTTCACCTTTTTTTCACAGTCTGTTTATCAGCATTTTAAATTCATCCAAAACATTATCTCCTAGAATCACGTACTCTTGTAAAATCCCATGTGCCAGTCAAAGAAAGGAAGAGAAAGAAAGAATGGGAGAGAGAATTAGACAGAAGTTATCTAAGACAAAGCAATTCTGAATGCTCACTTTCCATTTCTTCAAAAAGACATCTGGGAACACCCAAAAATGAAAAGCCTGAAAATGGAACCCCCTGACCCATCCTTTCCTCCTGCTGTTTTCTAGGCAGAGGTCATGACAGAGCATGACCACTGGCTCTGCTCAGGCAAATAATTTTGATAACTTTGCGTGTCTCCTTCATGGTGGTCTTAGAAGACACATAATTATGTGAGAAATGTAAATGAGAGATGCTTTCAGAGCTTTCCAGGAAAAACCACTGTAAGGACTTCAGAGTTCTGGATTTGCCAACTATATACTAATGCATATATAAAAAGGTATATTTATTTTATCTTGTTAAATATGCTTTTAGCAGGCAGATTACACTATCACTAACATGGCATTTATGTTTTAAACCCGAGTTATTTTCAGTCACTTGAAACTTTCTGAGAAAAGTAGCTTTTGCATTGATTTATCTTGCTCCACCTAGGACCAGACACGATCATTTTGCAAACGAAAGGGAAGTTTTATTAACATCCATCCAGTCACTTCGCCAATTCAGGGTTGTGTGACTGAGAAAAAGCCTTTTTCACTTTTAAATCCAGCACATAAATTCTGGGGGCTGAGAAAACTCCAGACTTACTTGATCTAAAAAAAACCAAAACAGCTTCACCTGGGTTGAGTAGAACCTTCAGCTTTCCCCTTTCTGAAGAAAAAAAGAAGAATTTTGAAACGATAAAATAGCATCATGTGCGTCCACACTCACACATGTGTGCATGTGCATGTATAGACCAAATACAAAACAAATTTACACAGACAACATCTTGAACGTGGGTCTCAGGTATTGAAAGGATCACAAGCATGTGTCAGGCTTTAATCTCCTCTGAACTGCCCACGCAGAGAAAGTGCTTAAGTCTGTGCTAAACTGGAGTCTTGATAACTTAAAAGAAGGGAGATATTAATTAGGGGGTTGACAAATCTCCTTAGCTTTTTGACTGTTACCTGCACAGCGGTTGATAAAATGTTCAAGCTAATGGTATAAAGAAGCCAAATAATGATATTGCAGACTTACAGGTTTATCCTGGGATTAATAAATTACAGGAGTCCACAGTGAGTTTGTGTTTGAAGGGATAGCAGCTGGATCCTTGAAAACAGATGGCCTTCCTTGTCTAAGTAGGCTTGATCTTGTCTAATCTTAAAAGCTAAGCAGGTTTGGGTCTAAAAGATCCACTGGAGAATATCTGATGCTCTAGGTTGTTGCTTTTCTATAGCAGCAATTGCTGCTCTTAATGTGATATGAAATTTAATGAGAATTTTGTAAAAATAAATAAATAAATGCAAAAATTATAACTTGATTTTATGGCTTTCATAATATTCCTAGTAGCATATTGCTAGAAATTTGCTGTGTTCTCTGGATGATAGGAATTTAATACAAGCTTCCTTCGCCTTAGTACATGATGCTTTGTTCAAATGGCAAAAAATTACCAGCCTGCTGCTGTGACCTGCAGCATGAGTTTTGAGAAAGATTGCTCATGATTTGGAGAAATTTAAAAATTGCTTAAAATTCCCAGATCATCTCTATTTATAATATTTGTTGTTTCATGAGCAGCATTTTGGGCTGTAGAGTTTTGGGGTTGGGGGGGTGGTTTCAGTTATTGATATGAATGCACTTCTTTTCTTACAGATTTTCTTTAAAAAATGAGCTGCTAACACAGTACAGCATGATCATTTAACCGTGACCACTTAACATCTATGCACGTAATAGCCCAGCTCTCAGCTACCTATTTGAGCTCGTAACAGAGCTGGGTATGGCCACAGGAGGCTGTGAGGCTCTGCACAGCTCCTTCTGTGCGTGCCAAGGAAGTCAAGAGGAGGTCAGGTTCTTCCTCCAGCTCCCAAACTGCTCCTGGGTGAGCAGGCTCCTGCCGGGCTAAATCACATGCAGTTGTTGTCCTTAGGAACTTGGTGATTCAACTTCTGAGGAGCAAATATTCAGCTTACAAATTTTGGGGGTGGTTGGGGGTTGTTGGTGTTTTTTTTTTCTTTTTCTGGGAAAGTGGCAGTTACGGAGCCAACGTTACTTGATTTTCTAAGAGCTGGGATCAGTGAAGAATTTGCCTTTGGCTTCGGTGAGAGCTGCAGTAAGCCCCAAGGAAAGCGGGGAGTATTTATAGGTGACCCCTGTAGCTGGCTGCTGCTGAATGCTGACTGCTCACATGACAAACACTGGTGTTCAAGACTGATCAGATTAATTAGTCTGTCAGCATGGAAGGATCTGGTTTATTGCCACTTGACTATTTGTTATGGGGCTTTTTCTCTGAGCACTGTTAGCCAAATACGAATGCTTGAAAATTGCACTATTCATGGATCAAGTGAATATGGAGAGAATAATTGTCACTTCCCTAAAATGTGACAATCCAAAATGTTGTATATAAGCATAAAGGATTAGAAAAATGCTGTTCTTTTCTGCTAATTTATTTTGTATTGTACTGTATGATAGTCAATGTGGTAAAGACCTATATCAATTATAGCATTTCATTACACAGTAGCACAAAACATAACGTCATATAATAGTTTGCTTCCTCAAGAATAGGCAACTCTATCTCAGACAGTAAACCCCACCATCCCGAAATCTGCAGTTAAATTACATCAACTGTCTCATACTGTTGCAATCAAAAAAGGCATCTTTATAAAATCCAATTGAGCAAAATTAATTACTTCTATATAACCAGTTTTCAACAACAGAAAATTTTACCGAAATAAACCAAGTATCTCGTAAATGCTAATTTTATGCATGTCACAGAAGTTCTGATGACAAAACGAAACCTTTATCTTATAATAGTTTCATACTGACTTCTTAAAAAAGACAGGATTACAAGCAAGGATATTATACATGTATTTGTATACATGTATTTCCCTATCCCTACAGTACATAAATGTCCATGGGTGCATACAGACAACATACGTGTGTGTGTGTGTGTGTGTGTGATCACAAGGCTCTCTGCAGAGAGTGATAGTGTTATACTAAGTAGTAGCTGCTTGCAAGACCTCATACCTAACTTGCATGGGTCATTATTTCTGTTAATATTTCTCTTGATATAACAGAATCAGTTTTTACTAAAAATCTATGTTCTAAAAAATCATCAGATTGTATGGTCAATTTATAAAAATTTTTAATAATGAAATCTTCATGTAGGCTCTATGTATAAAATAAGATATGACAACAGTCTTTGGAGAAGCCACAGAGAAAAAATCAAAATCATAACGAGGTGGGTTTGCCTCAAAGAAAAAATGGCAGGTGACCTTACCAGCTCTGAGAATGTCTGAGCTTGCATTTCTATGGTGCTTTTCATAGCACAATTTCAAGGGAAAAAAAAAAGAAAATCTGTTTAACATATCCTTCCCTTGGGTGCTATGTCTTGTTGTCCCTATCTGTGTTTGCAGAAATTTTTGAGAGTTTAAACTCCTTTGGTTTTTGGGAACCCAGCTTAAGCTGGACTAGCCCCTGTGTTCCAAGGTATGAAGATGCCACAACTCCCTCACCGCCCCATTCCACATGTGGCATATTCAGCACTTCTGAAAATTAGTCTTCACAAACTAAGAGAAAATTAGTTCATGAAGGCATCATCTCATGTCAGAAAGATGAAGGTGGAGAGAGAGAAAGGAGTAGTCTGAGGGAACAGGTAGGTTTATCGGCCCCAAGTCCAGCCACCCAGGCGCTGTTACAAGCACTGTGTGGTACAGCATCAGCAACTGCACTTGCTGCTTCCCCAAAGGGACACCTTGATATACTCGTTTGTGCATCAAAGTAAGCAAATATTAAAATTGACACATTGTAAGAGGGTTTTCTCAGCTGCACTGGATAAAAGTTAAAAAAAAAAAAACCAAACCCAAAGCTTTGTCAGGTTGAATAAAGCACTAGGATGAAGGGAGCAAAGTGATAAAAACCTAGATCCTAGCTACAGAAACAAACATGAAAACACTTTTTTTTAAAAGTGAATGGGGTCTTGGGTCAGACAGCCACTGTGTCTGAACCATGTTTTTGAATGAATGTGTGATCTTACAAAAACAGCTCCCCTGGCAGAAAAATGGGGGTGGAAAGGTCTTGCACTTTCTAACGTAAAACAATTTTGAATGACAACACCAATATTGGGATATTCATTTGATCATAGTTCAATGATTTTTTATTTTTAAAAAATAATTGATGCAAAGGAGATAAATGTTTTGAAAATCGGATTTGGACCTAAAGAAGACTCTTCCAAAATATAGGTAGCACTGGAATAAGTGTGCCTGATTTTGTATAATCAACCTACAAAATAGAAATGTGCTATTGTTCACTTACTTTAGAAAAGGAATCACATGTATGTATATTCCAGTCTGTCCTATATGTTACCATTCAACTAATTTTTAAATATATATATATGCACCAGTTCTAAAAAAAATATATTAATTTCCTCAGTCAATGGCTTAGTTTTTAATTTTCAACTGGAAACTCTCAAACATGCCCTATATCTTTGGAAGTTATTTACCAAACAGTAGGAAAGTGTAGAAAAGAAAAGTTATATTTTCATAGTGTCTCTCTGTGTACTGCTACCTCATAGATGAATTACTCACCAAAGCTTCACTTTCATAAGAAATTATAACTGCCAAGATTATACTTCCAGGAAAGTCAGTGAAAAAGTTGATTTCAATGGGAGAAAGTTAGCTCACTGTTTAACTTCTTTAAAAAAAACCAACAAGACAAATTCTGATTATTTCAGAATTAAGCAAAATTTATAACATTATTTTTTCTTGGTTTTGTTCATGGAATTCCATTGTAGCTCTTTGAGATGTAAATTTGACCTGATGACTCCCTTCTCTGGCTAATTAACACTGGCTTCCCCATCCTGCTTTGGGATTATAATTGGATCAACTTGCACAGTGAGTTTAATAACACTTTCCTCTTAATTGTTTGACTTCATTAAAAAACTCGGTATTTAGCATTGTTTCCCTTTGCTAAAGAGATAAGTAAATTCGGGGGATGTGTTACAGCAAATCATTTAAGTGAGTTCACACCTTAAAATGTGTGAAAAGCCCCATGGGCTTCTCCCATCTAGGTCATAGTAATCACTGTGATATTTAAATGATAAACAAATTTGTTGCATAACTTTGCTTTCCCTTCCCATCTTTCCTACTCAGCAGCTTCTCCTTCCCCTCGTACATACTAGGTCTTCCTCTGCTTTACAGGGGGCAAGCTCAGTCCAGCAAAGCATTTTGTTTGGAAAATTGCTGAATTCAGATGCTAATCTTACCAGTGGTGCTGTAGGTGTTGTTCTCAAGGGGGACCATTCAAGGAAAGGTCCTAAGGAGAGACGCTGCCTTTCACTGCACCCCTTGACATTTCTGGGAAAAGCAGGTAAGTTTCCAGGCTCTCCTAAATTCCCAAGACCTTTGCCCACTTCTCCCAGTGATAGCTGAAACTCAATACAGGGAATCTCCTTCCCCCATGAGCCTTGTGTTCATTAGGTTTGGGGTCGCTCTGGTACCTCTGAGTCAATTCTACCAATCTGGGCCAGCCGCTGAGATCTGGGCCAGCACGTGTCTCAAGTGCTGTGCTAGTGCAAGAGGCAATACTTCGATCTGAGGTCAACATGGGCCTATGCTGTGACAGGAGATATCTCCTTAGGTCCAGTTCTGTTCGTATTGCTCAAACAAGCAATTATAATGAAGGAGATCTGACCCATAACACATCTTCAAAGGTGCTGAGAGACCTTTATATGATGTTGCTTTCACAGTGTTCCTTGGAGTTATTATTGGTTCCACCTACACTAATTCACTCTCATGGAGCCTGACCCAGAAAAGGACTAGTCCATGTTTCATCTGACACTATCCTCAAAATTAATAAAAATGAGTGGAAAATAGCTGAAGAGGTTATCTTCTAATGTCTATCTTCAATTGGAAAGGGAAATGTCACTTTTTTTCTTTTAACTCCATGTGGTATTTTGACAGGTATAAGTCTTAATTCTGTTCACCGAGAAAAAGTGTAATACTGTAATATCTGGGCACAAAAATTGCAAAGTGGAACAACCACATCCAGCAGTCTTCACTTGGTCTTAATACAAAGGTCCTTGTTAAAATGTCAGTGAGTCAATTTTTAAAGAACCTCCCGAGGGACTGGGTCAAGTTAAGGTATTTTGGCATCTGTGAAATAGAGCAGTGCTATGAAAGCTCAGAAAAGGCTGTTGAAGCTTGACAACCAGAAAGATGTTGTGTAGGTGTGTTTGTGAAAGAGAGAAGCAAGGCAAGAAAGTGCTCAAAGAAGTCTTGCTCGCCTGGAACTGGAAACAGATTTAAATGTGTGTAGGGCTGACAGACTGAGCAGGATCTCAGTAGCCTTAATAAGCCTGGAAAAATACTTGCCGTGCTTACCAAGCCAAATTGACCTCTGTTATCTCCCAGTTCCTTCTTGTCTCCACTTATAAGATGCAAGTTTTACACCCTCGCTTCACAGATAGGATGGAGACATGTTTTATTACACTCAAAATTCTCACCAGCAACTATTGCACCCTTCATTTCTCAGGCTGTGTAGAATGGTCACAAGCTTGTTTGCTATGTTAGCGATAGATTATGTCTGCTGCAGGAAAAACCAAATCAGGATCAAAGCAGTTTATTGATTTATTAACGGCACCTAATTAACCAGCATTCAGTGAACAATACTTTCGGGATCAATACCAGCAGAACAACAGATAAACCACAGCACTAGGCTCTTCCTCACACGACATGATTTCAAGCACGCCTGCAGCTCCTTTGAAACCAAATCTATTGCTACATCAAGGCCACACAGAAATACTTTTCCAAATTGATTGTTTTTACCTCATATAGATTAATTAATTCTTGAAGTGTTATGACTTCATAATAACTCTACCCAGTATGACAAAGGTATAGATGGCTAAAATTGAAACCCTTGGGTTGATTCCAAATATGGAAGTAAAGCTTTTAGTGCTGTGATCAACTCTCCTTACATTTGGTCCTGGCCCATATTTCCTCTGCCTAGTTTCAGCCCATTTAAAATGGAATGTAAGAAGCCAACATGAGCAAAGGTTGGCCTTTCAAAGAAGCTGATACATAAACATTTTTTTCCTATTTTTACTTTTACTTGCAAGAGCAACCTTTCAAAACAACTGACCTATATAACTCCAAATCCAAGCCACATAATTGCAGATGCTAGGGGTTTTTTTGGAGGTGGGGGATTTTTTTGGAGTTGGGGGTAAGGTTGTTCTGGAAATGAATGACCAAGGGATGCAAGTGATGCAGGGAAATTTTGAATGCATTTTCTTTCATCTTTTTCTCTACACCATCACATGGAACTGAATGATACATCTTCATTTCTTTCTGTATTGGAATAAAACCTCTTTACTTTTCCTTTTTGCAGTCACTTTATTCTAGTCATGATGAATGTTGTACAAACAGCGCAAGCATAATAAATTGGTTCTTAATTTCCTTCTAGCTGATCTTGGATTTGGCTGGTAGCTATAAGTGAAGTAAATGTACTAGAACAATAAATGGTAGGTTTTGAAAATAAGGATCTGATTGTCATAGGCAAATAGTCATTATGAGTGTTAATCACCAAAACTGAATTCCAGCATATACTTAACTGCACACCTGTCTGACATCTGGAAAATTGAACTAATCCATTTTCTGAAAGGAACTCCAACTTGGAAATCACATTTGCACTTGGCAGTGTTATGCCTACTATTGTTACAAATAGCCCTGAAGATGATTAGAATGGAAAGGAAATAGAGGCAATCTCCTTTGTTTTGCGAGCTGTGTATTTTGTGAGTTTGACAGCATTGGAAGGGAGTTATTTGCCTTGTTTTATCAGTACATAGCTCACACGTGGCACCGAGAGAGGTCCTGCACTGCTCACCACAGGCTCTGGAAGCGGATGGTTACAGCAAAGCTTTTGGGAAGCTGAAAGGGCGAGAGAGTCAGCAGCAGGGCTGGGGCGGGGGGCGACCAGGGACAGAAGAGCAAACCCCGCCATTTGGTGTGATGCTCCATCCCTTCCATCTGCCCTTGTGACAACACAGCAAAGTGGGGAAGGCTTCATGCTGTGACTTTCAAAAGTGTTGAAAACTCCTCTGGAAGATTTTGTGAGATTAAAAGGGACAATTTCTTAGTGGCACTCTTTCAAAATTTTCAAAATCTTCGGTTGAGTTTGTCCGTCTTGAACAAAAAAGGAGAGAAATACATTTCATTATCTAGAGCTCCTCAGGAACCCTCTGGAGTCTACCAACATCCAAAACCAGGTTTTGCTGGCAAGTCACAAAAGTAGTGCCCAAGACTCAGTGTGCCAGAGATTAAATGAATACATTCATCTTATGATGGTGAATTTGTCTAACATCAGATGCATTCTATTTTTTATAACTGTTAATTATCTCTGTAAATAAAACAGTATCCCTTTTATCACTGGAAGTGACAGTTACTATACCATAATGTTGTATTTTCTTTCTTAAAAAAATCTAGATAATCTTATGGGCCCATACATTTTGTCCATATATCTTAGTTGTTTTGTCAAAATAACATTAATGAAAAAAAACCCCACCACATTACAAAAACTGAATAAAGCAACTGATTTTAATTTTGGATTTTTTAGTCCTCTTATAATATGTGATTGAAAGTTTGTGAGGTGCTCAGTGTGGTTTATAAAACCCTGTCAAGCGCTTGTAACTTTGGCAAAGAAAGACTTCTTAATACACAGTTTTTAATGTGAAATTACCATATTTTCAGTTAGCAAGAGAGGTCTTTTTCAGCAGCTAAAATTAACTGTTGAAAAACGTTGGAAATGTGCATGGTAATGAGTTCATTCCTGTCAAAATGAAATCATTAATATTAATTTTTACCCTCCTCTGAGTGACTCCTGCACCATTTTTCAACTTAGAAAAGAAGTTAACGAATTTGCAAGACCATTTCCTGCCATACAGGGTTAGCAGGTCTCCCACCACCAGCAAAAGACTACCTAAAGTCTTGCCTTCTCCTTTGCAAACTTCTTACTTCAGTGTTTAACATTTGCTCTGATTATTTACAGGAAAAACCACCACAATTACTGTAAGCCTGTTTACTTCTAAAACATGTAGGATGTACGGACCTTAAGATCACTCTAAGATGGTCTTCCAAAGGTGTTTTTTTTTCTCCACTAGCTAAGTAGAGCAATACATCTCAGTTCAGACTATTCCCAAAGGACCTATTTTCACTGAAGTCAATGGAAAAATTCCCATTGATTTCAGCATGGCTGGATCAAGTCCAAAGTTCAGACATTTCCAAGAGGTCTCCAAGTGCAACAAAAAAATTGGAGGATTTGAAGGCTCTTGATTCACCAGAAGACTTTAGTAGATATTTTATCTATGCAAATTTAATTACACTTAAGCATAAAACTAAATATAAGCATGAACTTAAATGTATTTGTTCTATTTATTTAAAAAAATATCACAAACCATAGTACAGCTGCGCTTCCCAAGCAGGCAGGCAACATAAAGTCTTGGTAAAAATAGCTCTTAACAATAAATAAGTTTCGTTTCTGTGTTCAAAAGTACACTTTTTATTCCACAGTAGATCATAAAACTTTTAAAAGATGGCATTAACATTTGTATTCTTTTAATTAAAAAATGTCCTAGTATTTTTAACTGGATGTACCTTGTTGGCTTTTGTTTTAATTTGGGGGGAAGGGGAAATGATCAACTTTTATCCTCGTTTAATGCTAACTAAATATTCCTTAGCTACTGAAGTGACTTAATGACATGAGTATGTGGTCTTATCAAAGTCCCATTATTGTTCTGACAGTATCTCATTTGTATGCAAATCCACTTGCATGCAACTTATTCTTTGGCAAACGGTGCTAGCGAGCCAGCGAGCATCGTTTTAATTATGTGCATGTCTCTGCGTAGTATATTTGTTACTGCATAGGAACATTATGCTCCTGTAACAGCTACTGTACCTTATATCATGCTTATGAACAGCGGTGAGGATCATCCTGCAATTTTTATTGTGAGTGATAGACATGCTCTGTCGGTCGCTCTCACCCAAGGGTAATCGCAATACATAAGGCATCCTTCTAAATAAAATATTCATGGGGCATTTTTTTTGTGGTTTCCCATCTTTTTCATAATGATTCCCATTGGATATCTGCTCAATCAGTGCCTTACCTTCTCTTACTTTGCATATTCTTGACCATTAAGAAAAATTAATCCTGTTAGACACAAACTGAAGGGGAGACCCCCGTGCCTTTGCAGGGTAAGAGGACAGCTTCTGCTTAGTAGATGTAGGCTAGCATCAGAGGATGACCGGTGTCAGTAGGTGTGCAGTGGGGGAGAGGAATGGGGTGTACACGTATACCCCACAGTGAGTATCTACCCAAAAAAGGGGGATTCTGCTAGGTGATTTACAAGGCACCCTTCTGACACCCCTGAGAAGGGCTGCCCAGGAGATGTGGTCCCTTCGCATGCTTTTGCAGTCTTCAGGATGGGGGAGACAGCACCTTTCCTCAAGGCCCTGTAGGTGAACCCATCCTTCTCTGTGCTTCATCCAATACAAAGCTAACTCCGCTTTGTGTCGTGAAGCCAGCTCGATCACTTGTGATATAATCCATGCTAGGGGAACACTCTACAGAGAGGAATATTGTCAGAGCTGGAAAAAGGGCTTTAAAACTGCAGGATTTCAGAAAAATAAAAAAAAAAAGGACTGTGTCAATGTCCCAGCTTTGAGCCAGGAAAGTTTTATCATCAATCTTCAGAGGAAAAAAAAAAGTGAATCTATCAGGAGAAGCATAATGATGCAAAATCAGTCAGCAGAAATACAGAGGCATAGAGAAAGTGCAACGTTCTTCTCTGAATGTAGCCTCAGCTTATATGGTTAAATGTAGCACATCTACATGTGGTCCTGCAGCTTGATCTATTTAGGAAGACAGGGCTGGCGGAGCTGTCTAGGTCATTATCTCCACTCCTCTGCAGTTGCATACACCCCCGTATATGTTTATGTACATCCCTGGGCATGGGAAGCATAAAATCAGCATACCTACAAAGCTACCTGTATCTTGAGAAACATTTTCTGGCAGCCAGAAAAGAGAGGCTCTAGTCAAAGAAGACAACAAAACTTCTGCATTTACTAATAAACCTGACAAACTGATTTATGGCTGTTTTCCTTGCCGTGATTTGTTGACAGATTGTTCTTTATGCAAAAATTACCAAGGTTTAAATCTGTATCATATGGCCTCTAATTCAACTGACAATATGTTACCAATTAAATTCCGCTTAAGCTATCATCAACTAGCGAACCACAGACTGTGTTAAAGAGAATGACAGTCAGATAGCCAGTAAAATCATTTGTGCTGTGATTCTGAAGGCTGGCCCATAAAGGAGGGACATTAAATAACTATACAAAAGATAAAAAAGCTTTTTTTTTTTTTGGTAGTGAAAATTAAACTGCTGCTGGTTTTGCATTTAATGTTGAAGAAATAGAGATCGAATTCTTGTCCTTCATATACTATTCTCATGTGCAGGAGAAGCTGCCCAGCAGGATAAGTGGTTAGTGGGAAGAGTATTAATAAAACTTAACCATTTACCCTTTCATTTGATCTTAAATAAATCTTTGGCTCAATTTTGGCCCTTGCTCTTCAGTATTGTTGTTTTCATTTGTAGGGAGGGGACACATTTTTACCAGGGAAAAGAGCTGATTCCATGGTAAAAAGAAGGTGTTTCTAAATGACTTTTTCATTTCCCCAAGTCATTTTAATCTTCACTAAGGTGACAGAAGAGCCCAGGGCAGAGAGTGACATTGAATGTCACAAAGAAAACGACAGGTCCTCACTCCAAATATTGACCTCGTCACCGCACAGCATGGGGCAGGGCATGATGCCTTCCTTTCCAAATTCACACAGGCAACCTCTCCTGGAGAGGTATTTTAAATGCCTTTTCAATGTTGCCATGAGATAAAAATGGCTACGTGTCAAGGACTGTGAGAGCTGAGAAGAAAAAGATATGCTTTTCTGAGCAGCCATTAGCTGGGTCTGTTCCAGGAGAGGTGATAACTTCCTCGGGGCCAGAGCTCTGGGTCATGAAGTGGGCTGAGGTGGGCTTATGTGGTGCAGGTGGGTTGATTCAGGTGGGTTGGTTCGCTTTCTTGGCTTAAATACAGTAGTGGCAAAGCACAGGGTTTTAACAGTACAGTGGGAACTCGTCTGTAAATGCTGCATTGTATGGAGCTCCCTGCTGTGAGTTTTATCTGTCTCCTTATCTCAGCTTTAATGTTGCGGTTGTGTATTAAGTGTATGTGTGCTCCAGAGAGAATGGGTAGCAATCTTTGTTTAGAAAATAGAGCCTATCGCTATTAACCCCAGTGAATTGAAAATTTACTCCTTTTCCCACTATATCATCATCACAGTCATTATTTACTTAAGAGCTTTTTAATGTTTTGCGGTCTGTACTGATGACTGTGGTGTCTTAGAGGGGGACTAGGATTTGGGATCTCATCCTGAGGTGTCTCTAATGAATGCTTGAACTCCCTTTCCTTTCTGTATGTTGCCATACAACATCATAAGCCCAAAAAGCCCCACTGAGAAGCAACTAAAATCATAACACTTTCAAAAATACAAATATCCCTCTTACCGAAGATTACAATGTAAATCAGGCATCTATTATTTCTGTGTCAGTATAATAATTTAAAAAGAATTTGCACATGATAAGAGGCATCCTCTAAGGATGACAAATTAGGCATAATAAAACAGTTAGGAGAGAACATAAATAAGAAGGCATTTGGGGCAAATCCTCTTCTTCCTCTGCAGTCACGCAAACAAGCAGTTTGGGGGATAGACATCTCCATTTACAATGTGATAGCCAGTCCCAGGGAAGCTGTTAGAGATCCCATCAAGTCCCTTGTCCCAGCCCTCCTCCACAGACAGGAAGAAGGGGAGCAGCAAAGTCTTTACAGTGCCGACTCTGCATCATGACTTTGTGGTCATTACTGTGAAGAATTGTGCCACCATCTTACACCTCTCCTTCATGTGATGGCACTGTATGAAGCGAGAATCAGTCTCTGTGATACTCAATAAACTCTTTCAGGCATCAGCATTGTATGTAGAATGTAATGGCTTTGCCTGGTTTTTCTAATCTTGCCTGGGCATCTGCATGGGATGCTAGAAAGAAGGGCAAACCTGCAACATCGGGCAAAGTCCTTGCCAACTGCTATCAGAAGTAGTCAACATGGATTCACCAAGGGAAGTCATGTCTGACTAACCTGACAGCCTTCCATGATGGTATGACTGGTTAGATAGATGAGGGAAGGGCAGTGGATGTTGTCTACCTTGACTTCAGCAAGGCTTTTGACACAGTCTCCCACAGCATCCTTATACATAAGCTTAGGAAGTGTGGCTTAGAAGATTGAATAGGGAGGTGGATTGAAAACTGTCTGAAAGACAGAGTTAAGAGGGTTGTTATTAGGGGCACAGAAACTAGTTGGAGGTCTGTAACAAGAGGAGTCCCCCAGGGGTCTCCTCTCTTCAATATATTCATTAAATTTGAATGTAAGAAGTTCCACCTAAATATAAGGAGGAACTTCTTTATTTTGAGGGTGGCAGAGCACTGAAGTAGGCTGCCCAGGGAGGTGCTGGAGTCTCCTTCTCTGGAGACATTCAAAACCCACCTGGGCATGTTCTTGTGGAACCTGCTCTAGGTGGACCTGCCTTGGCAGGGGGGTTGGACTAGATGATCTCCAGAGGTCCCTTCCAACCCCATGTGATTCTGTGATTCAGTGAGGAGAGGAGAGAGAATTAGTCGCTTCATCTCAGCGCAGACAGCCTTTTATTATAGGCAAGAAGAGGACAGAATGGAGAAGTTGTAGACCACTTCTTCTGAAGTGCTGCATGGTCTCTTGGAGATCACATACAGCTGATGTAAGTCATGGACAATTTTGTTGTAAATCACTGTATTCTGGCCTCATGATTAGCCATAATGGTCCCTCTGCTAAGCCAAATCTCAGTACAGCATGAGCTCTACATAGCCCTCCACTCTGTCTCTGGAGGGGAACAAATGTTTTGGGCTGCCGTTGCAGTGGGACATGTAAAGACCCCAGTGGAAACCTCCCTCCTTGGCTGTCATACCCCATACAAAGGCTTTGCTTGCCATTGCAGAGATTGCCATGGTCCTCCCTACTCCAGGTCACTGACCAGATGGAAACACATGGTTTTAACATGCTGGATTGACAGCAGTATTACAATTTAATTTGGACAGTTAGGAATACAAGATTGCCACTATTCACTGTGATGACAGAGAAGTGACATCAATAATTCAGGGATGTCTTGCTGTCTTACATGGTAGCTTTTTCCCCTCCTTGCTTGATTTTTCAGATGAAGCTAAATTTGTTCAGAGACTCACTGGTAGTGAATGCATGTATTAGTTAAACATAAAGAAGAGCAGGCTGCACGGTATTTCGCAAGATTTCCCTTCCAACTCTACCAGCAAATAACAGAGATAACCACTCCCTCCCAAATTTATATACTCTGTTTCTTTTTGGGCCTGGTCCAACTTGCACTCAAGTTGGACTAGTCTCCTTTAAGAGAAAAGATTTAATTCGTACCAGAGATGGACAATTACCCAGTGGCATCAAAGCTGCGTGTGCACATAGGAAGGTTGTGGGGAAAACCGAATCTGCACTGTCTAAAATGGTGGCACCATCTAGTCCCCAGCCAGTTGGTCTGATACATTTCCTAATTTATGCAGTGATTTAACATTACGGTGGGTCCAGCTCATTGAAGCAAATTTATATGCAGGAGCACTATTTTAATCTTAGACTTAAAATAATTTTAATTAATAATAGCTTCCTTTTCCAGTCTGTCAACATATCTCCACCTCTTGGCTTTTTAAGAATTAAAGTAAATATAGAAATAAAAATATTAAATTATTACCAAGCAACCAGAACAAAGAAAATATCAGAAACCCCAAGTCTGGAGATACAAAAAAAGGCCTAGAGTTTTCAACTCCATCCTGTCTCCTCAACACAACTACAGATGGTTCTCTCTTATTTAAGGCTTTCTAATTTAACTAAATATTGAAGTGAAACAATGAAAATACTGTAATAGACCATCCCATCCTTTATTCTTTCAGTCTCTCAGGCATGAGGTTTCTTTCCCAACCTGCAAGTGCTAACAAATATCACCTTCATGGCTTTGCCTGTGGCATTTATCCTACTACTACTACTATAATTTTGCTTCCTCTTCACCAGAGACAGCTGCTGTGTACCAGTAGCTCTTCTGCAGCATGGTAGCACATTATCCAAAAAGCTTGTGGCTGATGCTAATGGAGCTGGTCTAGCTGCTGACACAGAACACATGGCTTTATGTGATTTCAGATCCAAAATGCTGCCCACCTCTTTCAGGAGCAAGGAGTGCAGTGTTCTGGAGGATGGAGCTCAGCCACCTCCTTGCTGTAGGAGAGTGAGAGATGTATGGGCTATTTCACCCTCCCCTTGGCTCAAAAGGAGAAGTTAGCAAGTCTACACTTCCCTCATCCAACATAAAGAACCACCAAGTAGGTTCCAATAGGGTTAAAATTTCCCCATCAGTGTGTCTTTTGGAGATTTGCATTTTTTTAATATTACTTGGATTAGAAAAAAGGAATAAGACACATTTTTCTTTTTCTAAGGACGTACTCATTTAATAGTTAAACTTGAAAGAGAGCTACTAGAAGCATCCTGAATTACAGCTTACATGAGTTTAAAATTCCAGTTGCCTATAGCTTAAAAAAAAAGTGTCTTAAACCAAATGGTCTCAGTGGGCTGATGCATGGGCAAAATGTAAAATGACACATAATGAAATAAAGTAATTTTATTTGCAAACCTGTTCGAAAGGCTGGTACAGAACGTAACGATCAAGCAGAAGCAGTCTGGCATTTCTCTTGGTGTTCTTTTGCAGAATTATGTGACCCAAGAAAGAAAACATTAAGATGTTCTGATTTCACCCTATAGGACAGAGAAATACGCTTTGGTTAATGCTTACCATAATTCTATCTACTTGGCTCAGACAGTTATATTTTTATGAATCTTACGTTACTTTCTGTCACCCTCTAGGCAACAATATAGAGTTATTACAGTATAAAGGAAAATGCTTCCTGTTGAGCTTATACTTGAACAAGTCTTAACCAAGTGGAAGCTCTTAATAAAAGGGTAAATATACTAAGGAATAAACAAGTACAGTGAATAAAAAGGAATACTGGCTTTATGGATGCTCAGGTTGATGGCATAGACTATTGAAACACGGAAAACTCTAAGGTAAAGCCGACACGGTAAGCTACATCAGAAATCTGAGGGAGTTAGAATTTTGTTAAGTGAATTTAGTGCTCATTAAGGGATTTGCAGTGTCAGCATTATAAAGCAAAGTCCTCTCTCGCCCTCAGAATCGGAACAGCACAGAGCAGCAATATTAATTCCATGGCTGTTCCCTTCTTGGCCTCTCCAATAAAATTATTACCCAGGGACCCAATTGTTCAGCACTGCTCAGTGAGTACCTCCCCACGAGGCACTGAGCTGAGATCACCGGCTCTTTCAATGGGGCACATGGATTGTAACGCCCTGTGCCACACCAAGCCTGAAACTTCCACCTTTAGTTTATAGGAAACTACTGTGAATTACTCCTGTTGCTTTTCTTAAGTTGGTTGGTGCTTTACATTTCCCTGAAACATCTACACAAATGGTTTCCTTCTGCTTTACATCTCTCTCCCATTGTTTTTCCCCCTTGGTCTCAGCCCAGTTACTTTGACTAGAAGTTCGTTTTGCACAGCATAGGAAATAGAGAGCCACAAAGACCAGGCTTAGGAAAATAACATCAGTGTGTAGGTTTTCAAATTAGTGGAACATGGATCTAGTTGTACAAAAAACACTGGTGAGGTTGAAAAAAACTGTACTTTTGTATCTCTCTCTCTCAGCTCAAAGTCAGCTAGATATAGTTTTCGTTCTACTGGAAACTCTTCATAATGAGTATACAACTATATTGCAAACTCTTTTTCCCTATGGCCCCATGTGGCTTTTTAAGCACAGATATTAAGCCTTCTTCAGCATTACCTTATCCTTTCGTCCAGACATCATTCAAAGGTACAGTTGACTTTCTAAATTACATCATATGCAAGTAGATTTATTTTTCCTTTTCTGCAGATATAGTTTAATTTTCTTTTCCAATTTGCATGGGTGCACACTCATAAATTTTAAATATATTTAACCTCTTTTTAAAAGATCCTTTGAATCTCTCTAAGGTCTCTGCCCTTTAAGTTGGATACACAATCTTTTGTACATAAAAAAACCCACTAAGACATCCAGAAATACTGCTTTAAACACCTTACTGCCTTTAAAAGGCCCTCTTTTTCCCTAATGACACAAAACATTCCACTAGATCACATTTCCAGTAGCCCAGAAACAAGGGCTTCAGCTGAGAGATGTTTACTGGGTCTTTGCTAAGCACACAGTTCATTAAATATCAAAAGAGAGAAGGTTGGATGGGCTGCTCTGGACCCAAACAGGATTGCAAGCCCTGGGGCTGACCAGCACCCACAGTTGCTGAAGGAAAGCAGAGGACACATTTCAACAGGGCAGTGATGGGCTGGCTGCGCCCATGGCAAGTCTTTTGCCGCCTTCTGATTACCTTCTCATTACCAACTGATGAAAGGATTCCACCCTAAACTGTAGTTGGGGTTAAGTGCCTGTTATTTATGAATAGTTGCCTACTCACCCAGGTGGATCATTACCACCATCATCTATTGTTTCTCCCCATTAGATTCCCCTTCCTAGGAGTAAACCCCCTGGGAAGTCCAGATCCACACCTCCTTTCCTACAAAACGATGCTGCTGGACTATGTCCTTGACTCTAACAAACCCTTGCATTGCAAGGCAAGGAGTGGGAGGCAAAGGACCTGCCACTCAAGCTGTGTACCTTCACTTGGGTTTGGAGAAGAGTAGCTGCCAGAGGATTGTATTCGAGCCAGCCAGGTGGTGATTGCAACCTCCATGCCCATGTTGGGTGACCTGCCTGGGAGAGCAAGCAGGGGACAACCTGTTTCAGATGCCAGAGGAGATGATCTCAGGACCACAACGGGCCAGCATAGGAATGTGATGTCAGCCATACCCCTGTCCCCACTCCGTGCCCCATGGCAGCTCCTGGTACCTAACCCCAGCTCACAAGCAGACCTCTGGAAAGTATATATACACAAGCCCCCTGTGGTTGTTCTGCAAGGACCACCTGCCTCTCCTTCTTTTTGGTTTAAAAATTAAACTATCTCAAAAAATATATGTATATATATATATATTTATGTATATGGGAAAGTTTAGTTTGGAGAAGAGGAGGCTGAGGGGGGACCTCATTGCCCTCTACAAATACCTGAAAGCAGGTTGTAGAGAGGTGGGTGTTGGCCTCTTCTCCCAAGTGAATAATGACAGGACCAGTGGAAATGGTCTGAAGTTGCATCAGGGGAGGTTTAAATTAGATATTAGGAAGAATTACTTTACTGAGAGAGTGGTCAGACACTGGAACAGCCTGCCCAGGGAGGTGGCGGAGTCGCCATCCCAGAAGGTATTTAAGAAACGTGTTGACAAGGCACTTCAGGGCATAATCTAGTGAGCGAGATTGTTGGTTTGTATCTGCTTGTGGGTTTTGGGTTTTTTGTTGGGGGGGGGGGGTTGGTTTGGTTTTTTTTGTGTGTGTATGGTGGACTCGATGGTCTCAAAGGTTCCTTCCAACCATGAAGATTCTGTGAGATATATATATGTGTGTGTGTGTGTGTGTGTGTGTACATATATATATACATATATCATCATAATCTTTCCCAGATGTCTTGGCACTGGCTTTGCTCAGGGCTTGCCCGTGCGATGCGGGCAGCAGCTCAGGATGAAGAACAAGCCGTGCCGCAGGCAGCAGTGTGGAGGCAGGCAGGGATTGTGCTGTGCACCACCGCCTTTGTCTCCAGCTTGCCTCTGCCTGCTCAGAGAAGGCAGCCAGGCAGCAACCTCGGTCACGTGGAGGTTTTCTTCAGGGAGCTGCTGCTCCAGGAGATGCTCTGAAAGGATGCAACCCGAAAACCAACGCGGTCACCGAGAATTATATTGAAGCTGTTTACAAGGCAGTAGCATAAGACAGGAGGGAATATGCAGTAATTGCTTAACCAAATCTGACACCGCTCACAAATTCAGAAATCTTTAGAGGAAAGATGAAGGAGAGGTTAAAAACCTTTCGCTTTCAGATCCAAGTATCTTCATGTGCCCCTGGCAGCAGTGGCCAGCTCAGGTCTCCATCTGCTACTCCCTTGGCCACTTTACAAGATGGCCCCTGACATCTGTCTGGGGGGTGACCGCCACGCATGGGCAAAGGGGAACTGTCACAGGGGACACCCTCTTCACTGCCCCCCACGCCCCTCATGCCTGACCCCAACCTGCAGAGCCTTCGCTGGGCTCTCACTTCAGAGGATGGCGTGTACCTGCCGTGCTCATTGCCAGCGGGTCGTGCCCTCCCCATCGCTGAGAAAGCCACCATCCAGCAAAAGGGCTTTGTCTGAGCTGGACCCAAGGGAAAGCCCACTCATAGTGTTGGGTTCAGTCCTTTTGTTTCCAGGTTAAAAACTTGACCTTCTCCTCCCCTGAGCCTGGAACGGCCCTCGTAGCTCTTCTGTTCAGCAATTACATTTTCTTTTTAAATCTTTCTTTGAGTCTCAGGCGACAAAAGGACTTTCATAGTATAAATAGGTCTCAAAGCCTTTTGTGTGGGGCAAAAATTATAGAAAAGAGAAAAACGAGAGAAAAAAAAAAGTGTCTCTCTCTAATTGGCATAATTCCTTCAGCCTGGGCTCATAATTTAAGATGGATCAATTCTTCAGCTGACATGATAGATGTTGTCCTCAATACTTGGAAGCAGCGATTTATATTTCTTCGTTTGGGACCACAGCCATCCACCTACCTCCATGGGGGTCCTATGTGTGAATCAAGAGCAGTATGCGGCCAGTAGACTAAGGTTTGACTTAGACTTCCAGCCATGCAACTTATTAAAATAATAAATATTTTCATTATCCAGAGAATCCATTATAGTTCTCTGTTTTAGCAATTGTTAACTAATAATTTGGATTAATTACTAAGCTAAATCATTAAAAATTAAATCCATATATTTTGCTTCTTTAAAAGAGCGATAGTTTGCAACCATTTGTATATTATGCATGTTAAGTGGGAGGGCAATGAAATATGTTGTGTTAACTTAACTTTGACAGCATCTGTATCCATGCCATATTACGCTCTGGTCTTATCAAATCTCAGAAGCTACAGTGTATAAATAGACTGTGATGATATTTGCAGGAGAGAAATCATTCACAATATTTTTGGCATCTTCTCTAGTGACTAGAGAAGAACCATCTAACGAATATAGTGTATAATAATGCAATAAAGGGGTAGATAAGAGCGTGGAATCGAGTGCTGAGTCAGAAGTTAAGGTTAGGCATACGTTAGCTATCAGACATAAACATAACTTTCATCCTAAGGAATTTCAAAGCAGTTTGCAAGTTTAAATGAATAGGGAAACCCAATCCAGAGCTCATTTTGCTCTCTGCTGAAGCAACAACGGCCATTGCGCTGGAACTTATCAGTGACTTAATGAGACATTATCGCATTGAAGACATAGAGATACAGGGGGAAAGTAGAGTTATTCAGGGAGTAAAGTTATTTATGAATGCACATTTTATTATGTTAAGAGTACTAAACTATGGGCTGTACAACTGCTCAAACTGCAAATTACTGAGCCAAAAAAAAGTGAAATTGGATAGGCTGTGATATACAGGTGGCTAGACTAGATGATCCAGTGGGTTTGGCTTGCTGTAGACTCTGAGGTTATGAAAAGAAGTACCTTTAAAACTCTTTTACACTTAATCCGATAGGTATTTAATTAAAGTGGAATACTGTATTTAAATTTAAATAGGAAACCTATTATAAAGTATATTCAGTAGACCTCTTTAGAGAGCCCTGGACAAACAAAACCCATCCTATAGCACGGAGGGACTGATTCCACAATAGCTACTCTAATTTAGGCTCCCTTGACCCTGTGGAGCCCAGTGCCCAGATGAAGTAGGTACTACTGGTATCATGATGAAGCAAGACTAAATAATGCTTCTTGGCTTTTTCATCCTTTGGAAGAGATCTATGTACACATTCATTGAAGAACCATGTATACTGTGTCCCAGGCTATACAAGAGCCCAGAGCAGCTGCTGGAGCTGCCCTGGGAGGACTGCCTTGTAACTGCTGGAGAGGGTACAACAAAAGGCCACAAAGACGATTAAGAGCCTGGAGCACCTCTCCTATGAGGAAAGGCTGAGGGACTTGGATCTTTTTAGTCTTGAGAAGACTTAGGACGGATCTGATCAATGCTTACAAATACTTAAAGGGAACAGGGCTGGTCTTTTTTCAGTGGTGGCCAGTGACAGGACAAGAGGAAATAGGCACAAACTTGAGTATAAGAAATTCCACCTAAACATGAGGAGGAACTTCCTTACCATGAGAGTGGTGGAGCACTGGAACAGGCTCCACCAGAGAGGTGCTGGAGTCTCTGTCTCTGGAGAGAGACCCACCTGGACAAGTTCCTGTGCAACCTGCTCTAGGTAGATCTGCTCCGGCGGGGGGGGTGGACTAGATGATCTCCAGAGGTCCCTTCCAACCCCATAGGACTCTGTGATTCTATGAGTGCTGGAATTGCATTGCACGATGAAATGAGTGTGACTGGGCTTGGTAGTCCTCCCCTTGAGCAACGTAGCGAGTTGCCCTCTGAAGGAATTTCTGATGGATTAGGCTGTTCAGGCTAGAGCAGGCATGGATTTACTGGTGAGAAGTGATGAGGTGTAAGACCCCCCACTTTGTCCCCAGAAGTGCAATGTGGGACATGAATGGTCTAATCCTGGACCACACTCAGTATACATGGTTGTGTGGCTGCCCCCACAACTGCTGAAATCCATAGGGTCCTACCATGTCCCATCATCTCTGCACCGGTATGTCAAAAATGGAGTAAAATGCAGAAAATCCCATTCTTGATATATACTGTACTGATGCTGAGGATTTTCCTATAGCGGTCACCTCCAGAACTCCTCTCCTGTTCTTTCAGAGCATTCAGCTAAGGTCTTATGAATTTGCTGGGAATTAATTTCTTGCTGGGTACACGTTTCAAAGGAAGGTTATATACCAAAGAGATACTATGGCGATATTTTGCATAGAGGATGTTGACTAAGAATGTAGTATTTCTCACCTCCCCCTTATTTTATGTTGCATTAAAATTATCTTTACTCTTCCTCAGGCAGTTGCTATGCCATGCTCAAGACAGAGAGTCTGAGAAGTGGGAAATGTCAACTTTTAAGATGATGTTCAGCTTTCTTGTTACATGCATTCTTTATGTAATGGATTTGAATTACATATTGTTCCTAGGTCTTCAGCTCTTAGAAAGTCTGCTTGACTGGGCACAGTTGCTTGCTTATTCTTAATGAAGAGTTGTTAACAGAGGAAAGACCGCAATGAGGGGGCAAGTAATGTCTACATGAATCATTAAAAATATATGTACAATGAGCAGGATTAGATAGCACACGGCATATTTTTATTTATATAATGCCATGCTTTCCTAAAGAGGCAGACTTCACTCCCTACAGGAGCTGAAAATATGTTGACAAGTCACACAGCAAGGGATGACAGGGGGGAACCGGTGGCTGCGGGGAAGCTGTGGGTTGCAACAGGCAGCATGGAAGGAATTCCTCCAGGCACGGGCCTGAACTCCTAAACAACCTGTGTTAATTTATTGTACTTTATGTTTACGATCATACCAGGGAACATTTTTAAAGTAAGAAAGCAGCAGGTGAGGTTGCTGTTGGACGGCTGGCAAGCGGAAAGGATTTGAGGGGGACTGTGGAGCACAAAGGATGCTTCGGACGCAGGGGCCAACCATGGCAAATGCACTGTCTCTGCTAGCAGAGAAGCACAGCAAAGCCACGAGCCTGCCCGGCCAGGAACATCACAGAGGAAGGAAAATCAGGAGTAGAAGGTTAATCTGTAGGTGAGGTCTCGCATACAGGGAGTTTCAAAAAGGCCATCAAGGCCAGAGGAGAAAAGGGGAAACTTCCGGCTCCTGGCAGCTAACCAAAGCAGTTGAGATTTTCAATTGACATTAATTTCAATGCAATTAGTCTTGATGTTCTCTGCTCCGCATGAGAAGAGAATCATGGCCATGATGGGAAAGAAAAGAACACCACAATAATAATATACATGCAAGAAATGTAAAAAAAAAAACCAACTCATGTTAAAACATATTAAAAACATAAAACATACTGCCTGTGTTGCTATCATTATGTATTACTGTTTGAAATTTAATTCACTCACTGCTGTTCATGCTGTTTGTTTACTTTTTCTATTGATCTCAGCTCGGATGATGAATTTAGCCTACAGAATTTCACTTTCCTGTTTCCACACGTTTGTGGTCCAGGGTTTGTGAGTTGCCACTTGTGAGCATCACAGTCCAGCTTGAGCTTTACAGAATGACCTACAGTCAGCTCCAGCGCGGATGTAAAGTGGGGTCTACCTCGAGTGATTTAGTCCACAAAGACAGCCTAAGCCTCCCCTGCCGTATATACCATTTCGAGCGTGATTTAAGCACTTCTGCAAATCACTGTGTGAGCTAGGACTCGGGAAAAGAATCAGGGCTGTACTGCAAGGTGGGTTGCAAAATCTCCCCTTAAAATAAGAAGAGTGAGGCACCACAAGCCGTGGCTTAAAAAGGTCAGTGTAAATATGGTGCCCTTCACTCCTTCACATATAATATATTTGTTGAGAATGTTACCTGCTTTGCAGGCTCAACCTTCAGCCACGTTGAGCTTCACTCCAGCTGAATGAAAAGGCTGTTTTCATGTGGTTTTATGTGTCCATTAATACCGGACCAAGCCTGGCATCTGAACCCGCCTGTCTGGTTCTTTTTTTTTTTTTTTTCATTTTCATCTTTGTTTGCTCTGGTTAGACAGAGGGTGCTGCAACCCGGGACTCGTCCTTCTCTCTCCCGCTGAGGAAGGTGAGGAGGTAGACCTGGCAGGAGCCGGCTCCTGTGGGGTCCCTCCAGGCTGAAGATGCGCCACATCTACAGGGTCGGGAGGCTTCTGGCAGTAGGAGGCAGCACCACCTTGGCTGTGCAAGGGAACCGAAGCGGCTCTGGAGTGGCTCGGGATTTTGGTGTGACTTGCTGAGTGATGCGTACAATCCTATGGGTTTTCGAACCTCTCCCCTGGAGTGTGCCTCCGCCGCCGCCAAAGGTGGGGCCGCAGCTTCTGCGGGGTTACCGGCCCTAAATTAAATCCAACTAACTCAGGAACGACGAACATACGTTCACAAAAGCGGTCCCGAAACCTGCATAAAGACTTGAGCCGGTGCAATGCTCTGGGCTGCCAGGGCCACAGGGTGCCACTAGTCAGCGGCAAGCGGGGTTGGACTGGTCTCCAGGAGCAGGCATCTCCCGGGGCAGGAGTGCCCCGAGGGTATTCGCGTTGGCACCGTCACACCAGTAGCCCCTTCTTGTCCCCAGGGGATTTGCACGTTTCCCTCTCCCCGTCTGCCATGACACGGCACTTCCCTGGCAGGTTCTGTCTGCTTAGCTGAAAAGCCCAATATTCTGGAAAGTATGTAATGTGTATTAACCTCCCTTAATGTGATTCAGCAAGTACAAATCAGGAGAGCCTGCTGCCGCCCCTGGCCAGCCAGATATGACAGCTTCAGACAGGCTGGACAGTCCGAGGAGTCCTATTCTCTTTGGGTGGCAAGCACCTGACGAGCGGTTACTTTTATTTTTAACCAAAGATCGCTCGTTTTTAAAGGCGTCACACGTCCCAGGGACCTTTAATCTGCTGTGCAGATCTCGGTGGACCAGTAGGTAGATGGAGCCCGCGGGAGCTGGGATATTGCACAGGTGCAGCTTATTATTACACATCCAAGGAGGAATGGGTGCATTAGCCCGGCCCCAGACCCCACGCGTGAACTGACGAAGGGCTGCCGGCCCCGTGGGCAGGGAGGGGGCCCACGCTGGCACCCCGGGGTGGACTGGGACCACGGCCTGTCCCGCAATAAAACCTGTCCCAATTTCTCCATCCCACCCGAGGCCACCACCCGTCCAGCCCCCACCCCACGGGGCCGAGGAGCAGGAACCACGCGTGGAGGAGGAGGGAGGAGAAAGGGGATGGGGTTGGCGGGGGGGGGGGAGGAAACCCCAAACCCAACTTCGGCTGCTGCAAGTTCTCACCAACTCTCCGCGGTGGGGCGGGCTGGGACCGCCTCCCCCTCCTCCTCCTTCTCCTCCTCCTCACCCCACCACCCCCCCCGCCTCGCGCCGGGCGGGCGCTGCGCGGGGGCTGCGCGGGCGCTGCGCGGGCGCCGCCTCGGCCGCGCTCCCGGCGCGCAGGGGGGAGGCGCGGGGGAGCGGGGCGGGAGCGGAGCGCGGCGGCGGCCGGGCCGAGCCGAGCCGAGCCGAGCCGAGCCGAGCCGAGCCGCTTGCAAACGAGCGGGTTTTTTTTGGGGGGGGGAAGTTGCTTCTTTTTTAAGGGGAAGCGGAGGTGGTGGCGGCGGCGGCGGGAGGAGCGGGGGGTGTCCGTCCCCGCCCGCGCGTTTGCGGGGTGTGTGTGGGGGTTGCTCCGCGCCCTCGCCCTGCCCGCGGTGCAGTTAAGATGCGCCCCGGACGCCGTGCGGTCGCAGCGCGGCGGCGCTGACATCGCTCACCATGGACAGCTTCGACTTAGCTCTCCTTCAGGAGTGGGACCTGGACTCTCTCTGGTGAGTGGGTGCCTCTGCCTCCCCCCCCGGCCGCGGGGAGCAGACACCGGGGGAGGGGGGGGACGGCGACACACGACACGACAGGATCTGCAGGGTGTGTGTATGTGTGTGCTATAACCGGGGGGTGCTATAACGGGGGGGGGGGGGGGGGGGGGGGGAAAAAAGGGGGGGGGGGTCGGTTTTGGGGGGGGGGGGCAGGAGGATTTGGGGGAGTTTGGGGGGATTTTGAGGGGGGTTGGGAGGATTTTGGGGGGGGTCGAGGGTGATTTTGGGGCGAATTAAGGGGATTTTGGGGAGGTCGGGGTCAGTTTTTGGGGGGGGCTGGAAGGGTTTGGNNGGGGGGGGGGGGGGGGAGCAATGATCAGGGGTGTGCAGTAATTCGGGTTGGGTGTGCGCTTACCCGGAGGGGTGCAATAAATTGGGAGTGCGGCAATAGTGGGTGTGCAATAAAGGGGGGGAGGGGGGGCAATAATTGGGGGGAAGGGGCTGTGCATTAGCAAGAGAAGGTGCCGTGCCCCGGGGAGGTGTCTCCCCCTCCCACTTGCTCCCCCGGTATCGCTGGTCCGGGAGGGGCAGAGGGAGGGTTGTCCCCTTCCCCTGGCTGCAAGGATCGGTCCGGGAGGTGAATGTGGTGTTTGGCTGGGGGGCACTCCCTCCCGATAATTATCTCCTCTGCCACTCGGGCTGCACTCCCGGAGCTCACCCTCCATCCCTCCTGCACACCCGTTTCACACCCCCCTTCCTCCCCCCGAAACTCCCCCCCCAACCCGGGGCCGCCTTTATTGCGCCCCCCNNTTCTTGCCCCCCCCCCCCCCGCCCCCCCCCCAATTGCATGCCCTTGACCTCCCTCCTGCGCACCCCCGTCCCTGCCCGCCCCGGCGGCGGCTGCGGGGCTGCCAGGGAGGAGGGGAAACAATTTCTAGAAATGTCATTAGCGGCTGGAGGTGGGAAGCGCTGCCCTCCCTCTTCCCCCCTCTTCCCCCACCCCGCATCCTCCCCCCGCATCACCCTCCCCAGAGCCGCTGCCAAGCCCCGGAGTTTTCTGCGGGCGCCCTCGCCGCTCCGGGGCCGAGCCGTACCGGGACGTGCCCCCCTCCGGCACGGTTCGGCCCCGGGGCGGTGTGGGCGCCCGTCTGGGATGCGCTCCCCGTCGTGGCTGGGTGCGCTCCAGCCCCGGGTGCGATGCTGCCATCAGCCGGGGCCGCGACGGCAGCTTGTGTCCGGCCGGTGAGATGGGTAGTTTGGCGAGCTGAGATGACTCTTTGCCTGAAATCAGTTAACGGTATTGCTTTTTTTTTTTTTTTTTTCCTTTCTTTCTTTTTTCTTTTTCTTCCTCCCCCCTAAATTTTATTTTATTTAATTTTCACATGTTAGGCCATCTATATCTTCTGTCAGTAGGGTGCGCGTTCGGCAGCGCCGGCTTATCTCTTCGGTGGCAGGTGTAACAGAATCGCAGCCGGACCAGCCAGACCCCTTAGTTGAGCTGCTGCTTCCTTCCCAAAGACCTCAGGACGATGAGAACAGCTCGCACTGCATGATGCGGGCGCTTACAAACGCCCCCGTTGGTAACATCCAGCCTAATAAAACTTTTATATTGCTATGGGAACTTTAAAGAGCACATATAATACAAAATTAGTTACTACCCCATAAAAGTTTTTAATTACAGTGTTTCTGCCTGTGACACAAGTTAAGGTTATGTCCTTGTTTCAATTATAAATACCAATATTCAGTTTACATCCAGACCATAACGTTTATCTCTGGCATGATTTTAAGCTTTCAGTACATATGCACATTTTTACAATCAAATTACATTTATTTTTTCATTAAACAAGAACAGGAGAAATAATACTTTCACATATTTGAATGCTTTTTCCTTTCTCCTTGAATGAAGACAAACTTTGGGGGAATTTTCTCTTTTCCAGCAGAAGCGTGCTGTTCATTAGTCTCTTCTGCAAGCTGGCTTTTGGAGTTAATATTGAACTTGAAAAGCTCACAATATATATCTGGAAAGCTTGGGCTTTGGGCTGTGTCTGGCAATTGCTCCTTTTCATAACCTTTTTAGCACACTTTTCCACTGTTGTCGAGCCGCTTTCTAGTGACCGAGGTCGGCCTAAAGCTCCTGCATAGGTCCAGAAAGGCATCAAGCATTTTCCAGCTAAATTACCTGCTTAAAAATGTCTGTATCTGCGTAACAAGCAATCTTGCGGTTTCACAGATCCTGTCGTTTGTTTTCCTCTATAGTTGTTGCAGTTCAGAAGGAAAGTTCAACAGAAGGGCTTCAAATAACGCATTAAAAGCTTTTGCGTAGTGGCAGGCCTGCAGCCATTGCTAAACTCTCATCCTTCTGTGGGGGCTGAACCCCCAAATGTCCAGAGCAGTGCCCAGCGAGGGGGTCATCACCTACTTTAAGTGTGCCTCGTGGGGGGGAGGAGGGGGTTTTGCAGGTGTTTGCATCCTTCTGGAGTGCTGTGTTTCGTCGCTGGCTGGCTTTGGCTTGGAGTTATCTGAGATGACGGGCGGGAAGTTTATCATGAAGCAGCTGTTTTGGCAAATGGTTCGGTAGAGTCGTTTTGGAAAGACGTACGAGCACTATTAAATCAAAACTCGCTTTCGTTTAGTGAGAGCTTCCAAAGTCCGTGGCGATGGCCGGCGGTGCCTCGGTTGCTGCAGCGGCTGTGGGGAGAGGGTCTCGGGTGGTCTCCCATGGCAGGCAGGATGTGTGTGGCACGCTGCCGTCCTGCCTGCTCGCCAACGGGCAAGTTACGGACATTCACAGGAAACCCGCTTCGGACAACATGCTAAGCTGACCAAAACCGAAGCTTGTATGTTAATTTTAGGCTCCAAAGGCTTGTCAGGATGCCTTCAGAGGAGTGCAGTTGTTGCCAAAAAGGGAAATAAAATATACCACATAGATAGGAAGTACTTAATGGCAAAGAGCAACACTTAAGAGACTTAATTTTCTCTGCAGTGAGAATGAATGTTGTCCTTTATTCTTTTGAATGTAGCCATAATGGCAATTTGCACACTTAATTTATGACTGAAAATCCACTTTTTGCAGTATTTGGTGAACGTTTTGCTTAAAAGTGCTGTAATTAAATATTAATGTGCTGTTCTAAAGTGCTTTTTTTATTTGGTACGTTCTTGGAAAATCAAGAGTATGAAAAGGGATTTCCAGATGAACAGCAGCATGCTAATCAATTCTCATTGATCGTTACTTTTATACTATTAATGAATTTGCTCTACAATTAATGTGTTCTGTCTTTTACTTTGCTGTAGCATAGAAAATGTAATAATATTTTGTGTAATGGCTGTAAGACAGTATTTAACTAGCAAGCTGCAATGGGAGTATATTGTATGCTGTTTTCTACTAAACAGTAGTTTTTCCAGACTGTATTGTTGCCAATAACACTTCTGCTTCCCCAAAAGCTACTATAATTCAAATAGTGAAAGCTGAGTTCAAACTCAAATAGAATTATTAAGAAAATGTACCAGTCTGGGGCATAAACACAACTTGTACCTGTTTGATAAGCTTTTTCTGTAACATTTTGGGATGATCAGCCCAAGTTAACTCAAGATATCTTACCACTAACACAGTTAACCCAAACACACAGCACTACTGACTTTGAACCACAGCCCCATCTCCTGTTTTTCTTTCTCCATGCATTTATTTGTATAGTTTTACTAGTCCAGACTTGAGGATGTAGATTCTCCAATGCCTTATAGCTTTGTATTTATTTACATCAGACAAAAAAAGATGGAAAATCTCAGTTAGAGGTCATTTATATGCCTCTTGTACCACACAAAACATACTATACGTGGCAGAAAGCAGCGAATGAGCAGACCAGAGGACCTAGTGAAAGGACTAGTTCTGCATCAGAGGCATTCATGTTTTTATTTGCCTTAATTAACAAATCTAGGTTAAAACTCAGCCAGGTCCTTAACTCTGTACTTAGGTTTAGGCACAGACATAGCCTTGATGAAGACCACTTAGTAAAGGCTCTCCTTACATGTTATGCAAGATACATGCACAGGCTGCGTTTTTTTCCCAGTCATTAAAAACAATTAGCAACACTTACTGAGTTGCACCAAACAAGAAAATAATTTTGACTGTAATATGTTTGTTAGCCACAAACAAACCAGTGTTTGTTTAGATAAAAGAAGCCAAGTACGTGATCAGTTTATTCGGTACTTATCTGATACTTCTGGATATTTTGAGTTAGCATCAGTTTTGCAGGGGTTGGATAATCGTGTAAAAAATGTATAGCTGTATAGCTTCCAAGTTGAGATCAATATCAAATGGCACAGTGTAAGGTGGCCCAGTGTGTTTTACAGACCATGTATTGAATTACTGGTTCATTTGCTATCTTTGGGTCTGTTCCTGCTCCATTTGAAGTCAATGAGAGTTTTGTTTGGAAGTTGCTATTAACAAAAAGTGGCCAGACATCCAGCAGTTTTATAAATGAACCTTTTGTAACTTCTTGATCCCTGGTTGTCTAGCTTTTAGTCACTACATTTTATATTTGTGTGAGTCAAGATTTTTTTCACGTTGCACAGTGTTTACTGGAGACAATTTTAGAAAGCTAATTCTACAAATGTTTCCTCAGTCGAAGTAGAAAATCAAGATGATTATTTTCAGATAATAGCAAACAGGTATTCTGGGAGTAGAGGGGTCACTCTGACCATTCTCTCAATAGAGTTAGAGGCTGGACCAGCTTACCCTTTTTCTGATAATACATGGCAACAATACCTCCTTCTCACAAAAAATTAAGTCAGTGTGTTATTTTATCTTCTGTTTTCTTTACAGCTCTACTCCAGCCTGTGTGATGGACTTTGTACCTTATTTCTTTCCTCTCAGCTCTTGGCTTCTTTCTACCAGTAATGCTTGAAATACTGTTTGCCTCCTCTTTATTTCTATCTTTGTGGTGTTTCCCACTCTGCGTTACTCACCAGTGTCAACTCTCAGTTACCACCTTCCCCTCATTGAGATCCCATCTAAAAATCTGTTCTTTCTGTGATGATTACAAGTTGTGAGCAAACAATGACATAAGTAATACCTATAGACTGCTCCTTCTCCTGCTTTCACAGCATGTTCTCTTTTCCTGATGCCTGTTTTTTGGGCTGGAAGCCCTTTTGGTCAAGAATTACTTTTATTGTCTGAGGTTTTTTTTTTCCTACAGGACTGAACAAATTGTATGTGCTAAACTTTATAAATAATAAGAACAGCAAGCTTGTTGTGGTTATAATACTTTATAAACATCAGCTGAATAGGAATATTATAAAAATACATCTGTCGTGCCATGCGAGTACTCATTTTGTTGGACATAATGTGCCATGTTCTCTTCATTTGGTTTAAGTTTCCACTGAATCCACAGGGTTTGCCAGTTTATAGAAGATGAAGATCTGGCCCATCATCACTGATTTGCAGTACTCAGTCGCTTTTCTAAAGAATAATTTTTTTTTTAACCTCTGCTTTGTTTTTGTCTGGTACATGAAATTTTGATAGATCAGAAGGACAGCAGAGTGTGCTTTCATCTCTCCCTCCCCCTTAGGACTGTGAGCACCCACGGCCAATTGCATGATGCAGGAGAACAGCCCTTTGGGCTTTCCTCCTAACACTCAGACTTGCAGATTTGTGTTCCTGTGGGTACGTTTTCCATCAGAAGTCAAAGGAGAAACTCTACTAGGTTACCGAAAAAGAATTTGGAAGTGAGCATGAGGTACATGTAGGATTTCCAATTCTATGTGAATATTTCAAGGAAAATACCAAGTTTCTTAAAATTGGTGGAAGAGAAATATAGGTCATTAAGCAAAAAAAAAAAAAAAAGACACAGAAGAAATATTGGCTGTGGGAGCATCTTGTCATCTGTATATTAGGAATAATATCATATTCAACTCCACAACAGTCTCATTAGAGAAAGCAACTGTTTAATTGCAAGGTTTCTAACCTCTTATAACAAATTAAGCTGTTTGCGTCATACTTAGGACTAGGAAGCAACAAAGCATGGATAAAAGGAGTTCCAGCAACTGTTTGCAGGGTGTGTTCAGAGATACTTTAAACTCAGATTATAACTTTCTTAAAAATAGGAGTAATAAAGTAAAATCAATAAAAGTGAAGAAAACCTGATATTACATAGTTAGAAAATGGTGAGGTTTAATTCTATGTGAGATGATGTCTTATCTAACAGACTGATCAACGTGACATCGTCACAAAATGAGATTTCAAAAAAACCCAGTATTTTCTAGGAAACACAGGTAAAATTTCTTTGTATATGGGCTGGTCAGCTGTAAGGCTAATTCCAGTGGAAAAACCACAAGTTCGTTGTAAACAACTGTAAGTAGGAAGATGGAAAGATATAACTAAGCTTCCTTGGTTTTGAAGAAAACTATCTCTTTGTAAACCCTGCCCTGCTGGGGAATGGGGATTGCTATTTCAGTGCGGCTGCTGGGGGGCTGGATTTGCTGCCTGGCAGCCCCTGGGGAGCCCCCTGCTCCCTGCTCTGCCAAACCCACCGCCTTTGCATCGTTACCAGGAGAGCCACGCACTGGTCTTCTGTCTCTTAAAAATCAATGTTAGGACACCGGTTATGCTTGCTGGGGCTGCCTAAGGCCCCCGGGAAAGCAAAACCAGACACTTGTAGTTTAATACCCAGGTAATAATCTATATGATTTCTGAATAGTTTGTGGGTGACTACAAATTTACATTTAGGTGAAAGAGTGAATTAACTGTACCAGCAGTTAAACAAACATGATGGCAATTATTAATATTATGCAGTAAGTGTTTTCTGTGTCTTTTCAGAGGTAAAAATGCATAATATAGCTACTTGTATTCCTGTCTTACAGTTTGGTATCTCAGCTTTTCCAATATCTTAATAAACAAAAATTACATGTTTGTAACTTAAGTTGACTTAGTTCTATCCTCTTAGGAAGGTTTTAACCTGCCTGCATGTACCAAGGACCTGGATACGGGTGTATCTTGGGAAATACGACAGTAGGAATGCAATTTAAACTTATCCTCAGAGAACCTTTATGTATTTTTTAAAAAATAAATTAGTTCCAATGCAGCAGTGGTGGTCTCAGCAGTCAGGAAACACTTAAAATTATGCAGAAGGGACCAGAAATCTTTGCTAAGAAGCTTTTTGTTGCTATGTTTTGTTTCTCAATAAAGATGATCCACAACTGTAAGTACTTAAAACTAAAAACAAGAGGGTTGTATCTGACAAAGCCACACAACATCTTAATGTAACCCAGTCTTCCCGTGTGGTTGTTTTCACATGTTTTGGACCAGAGAAAGAGTTCTTTGTGGCTCAGCCTGGTTTGACTGAATGGCGGGACTGGACAAATAGAGGAATGAAGGTGGTATCTTCTTACACTGAGTATGTTTGGATTGCTTTGAGCCATGATCACTTCTTATTGCATGTATCACTTTTGAAATCTGTTAGGGAGAAACGGGTGGCCTTCCTAGTCCGTGCATTACCATGGTGGTGCAGTCTGGGTGACAGGGTGTTTGATGACCTGTGGTAGGATGAAAAATGCAAATATGACAGACAGTCGAATCAGGAGGAAAAAACATTGGGGAAGTATGCATTTGCAGGGTTCAGATTCAGAAACCACCCCAGCAGTGGTCTCTCCTACCATCCATCTCCCTGTTTCTGTCCTTGCCATCTTTGCTTTTGGTCACTGTGGAGGTTTTGGGGAGCCTGTTCTGGTGTATGTGTGTTGGCAGCTTTCCTAAACCTCCTCTGTGTGGGTCTAGCTTTTGTTCTGATGTTGCTAAGTGGTGTCTACCTCCTAGCAATGCACCAGGAGAACATTGATTCTGTCATTGACTGCTTCTGATTGACCAGGAGGGTTCATCTCTCAGGTCTGTCAATTTTAGGGGGGAAGGATGTAATTTTAATGTTTTTGTGGTCCTTTGTCTTCGAACTGCAACTTTAGTAGATGGTTAAACACCAATCCAGAAAAAAGGAAGAGAGTTTGTGGATAGAGATACTCTGGAGAGTATAATTATATTGATATGCATCCAATAGAAGACACTTTTTCACATTTTTTGTTTCTGAAGTAGTCAGGGAGGGAACCTGTCATGTCATCAACTGTTTTTAAAGGACAAAGTAACAATAAAAGCTAAGTGTGCATTTCTTCATTTGTGTTTGGCAAGGAGACTGTAACATTTTCTGCAGGATGATGACCTTGAATTAACTAAATGTCACCAGTTTAAAGAGTAAATTAATGTTACAATGTGCTTTGTTTGTGGTTAGGCCTGAAGACTGTCAGGAATTTCTTAATACAAAAGGTGATTGTGTGCTAGTCCATTTACTTAGGCTCCCTGCAAGAAAATCACCATGGTCCCAACTGGTCTGAGTTCATATCACCATGTTGCCTTGTGGGCTTGGATATACCAGTGTTCTTGCAGCTGGCTTGTGGTTCTCCACCCCTTTCACTGTGTAGATGGGTCCAAAAGGGCCACAGGACTGTACATTTCTTCTAGGTCATTGGGTCAGACTCCTGCTCTCTCAGATAAATGAACCTCTTTCTAAGAAGAAGTCAGTACCTTCAAAATCCAGTCATGCTCTGTCATAAGTGTGGCAAGGATTCTGGGTTTTGAGTTTTTGGTCACTGCCACTGACGATGAAAATCTGTTCCAAACCCATAGCATCATTAGGAAAAATGTATGTATTTCCAATATATATGGCTTAGTGTATCCTTGACCATTTAGTATGGTCAATTCAGCAAGAGCTGAGGTAAAATGGTGTTGACATAGCCCCAGTAAAGGAAAACATAGATAAATGATGTTGCTTTGGGACCTGCACTGGCTTTTGTAGATCCAGGCAGAGTATCTCTTTACAACACTCTTCAAGGTTTTGCAGTGGCCAAGAGCTTACTAGCTTGGGTGCATGGCTGTGCGAACATGAGTACATACAATGTGGTAGAAATGCAACCTTTGTTTGTTGTTTTTAACATTATATAAGTAGCAATATCTTGAACTAATTACAACTGATGTAAAGCACATTTAAGGAAACGCATTAGCGGAGAATTAGAACTAGAACAGATTTGCTATTCTTTAATGGCCTTGACTGTAGGTCTTTTGATGTCTTGGTAGCTTTTCTAACACTCATAGCTCATCTGTCTTGACTAAATGACTGAGAAGCTTCTTTCAAGTCACAGTCTGGTTGTAATATGAAAAAATTGCTGTTTTCAGCTGAAAAAATGATTATCTGGAAAGGTAAACTCTACGGAGTTCTGTATTGTATTTGTTGTTGAGATTTAAAGTATTATTTTGCTGTTCAATGTGACTATATAATAGAAAGAGCAACCTCTAATATGCTTCCTTGGAGCTATTAATTATTTACTTTCTTGAAATACAGATTATAGACAATTCTACATGACTTTCCTTCATACAGACTTTCTTGTCTCTCTCTATTTTTGTGTGCTTTGCAAATGCCTGTAAATTCATTTTCACCAAAAGGGAAATAAGTAATTTAGACTATTGCAGCTGTTTCACAATTAATTAATTTCAATTTAAAACAATCAAGTACTGCCCGTCCATTGTTCTTTGTGCTTTTCTGAGGCATTAAGATTCACAATATCAAAATAAGTTCCAGATGGAAGTGCATACTTTATAATCAGAGAAAAAAAAAATCTGGTTTTGTCAAAAACCTGAAGAGTTCTCCCTTGATCAAAACAGAAGATATTGCACTTAAGCACATTTTTCAAGTTTTGAGCAATTTCTTTAAGAATTGCTTAAAAGTACCCATTTGAAATGTTATATAGAGCATTAGCTTAGAAGTAGAGCTATAGAGTGAGAGAAACAGTGGTGCAGGGCAATTTATTCATTTGTTTCCTCAAATACTCCTGGCATCTGTTAAAATGTAACAAGGCTTAGCACATTTCCCCATTTTTGGCACTCTGTTTTCTATGATAAAAAGAAATATTTGCAATGATAAATCATCTCTTTGCTAATAATCAATAAATAACACATTCTCCTGAGAAAAAATGTATGGTAAAATGAAATGAAAAATATTGAGCAGAAGGAAAGATGATCAAAATAGTACACTGAGAAATTCTGTATGTTCCTATACTTTAATAAATATTAGGGTTTTGTGGAAGAACTTTCAATGTGGCAGTTTGCAATAAGAATAAAGTTCTTTTTTGAACATGAAAGACACTTATGTAAGAGGTTTATATTATGTAAATGTTACTGTTATTGGCGATAGCCCATTATTAAGGAACACTTTATATTCAGAAAAACATTTGCAAATAATGGGATAGATGCAGCAGTCTCTAGCTCTAGCCCTGACTTGGACAACTTTCTCTTTTGAAGTCAATGGAAGTTTTGCCTGAATAAAGGTGGAAGGAATTAGCCCATTCATTATTATCTGAATTACATCAAGAGCTGACTGCTAAACAATAAAATCATGATTCATAACATAACGGCTTCACTTAATTCTTTTGTAGTCTTAATATATCTCATTATATGGTACTTCTGTTCTTTCCTCTCTGTGCAGTATTCAAATTAATAACAACCACCTTTACATAACTGATGGTTAGACATGTTTTGCTGCCTTAGCAAGATCAAAGGATTTTATATACCCTTTTTGGATAGATACCAAGAATGGGGTGATCAATCTCTTCTGTAACCATTAAGCACAGTGTAAATATCTCAGGGTACCCAATTAGATACAAGTGGTTTGCCAGATGCTGAAAGCATCACCAGTTGTCAAAAGCTTCCCAAGTCTCTGGGACAGTCCAGGATTTATTAGGGATTAGTGGTGTTCCGAGTTGTCACTCCACTGATTTGTGCTCATTCAGCTGTGCCCTGCTGTAAGCAGACTGCATGATATGTGGAGATAAGGTTCAAGCGACAGATACTTCACTTCCCCCCAGGCACCTTTTGGTGGGAAGGAGTCAGGGACAGGCACTGGAGTTCCAGTTCCTCTCCTGTGACCAGAGAGGAATGGGGGTTATAGAAAGTGAGGTAGCAAAGAGGAGACTGATGAGAACAGCCCAAGAAAAGGGACCCCCAAAAAGTTTTAATACGAAGCTGGAGTTAACCCCTCACCAGGAAGCCATCTGCAGCCTTCAGGCTTTAAGAATTCTTTTTATCTAGAGATGTAATTGAAACAAGATGTGTAACAGCTGCAAGAAGTCAGGTTTGTCAAAGAAACTAGAAAAAACGGAATTCTGTGACACACTCATGAACGTAACCTATAGGTAAAATAAAAAAAAAAAAGGAATAAATTATCCTATGGGTTAAAAAGAGGAAGGAAAATGGGCAAATAATAAAAATTGCAGTTAATTCTGGAGCATGGGTGATTTGGAATTAAGCTACAATGAAGGTTCTCCAGAAGAGGAGATGTCCTAACTCTTTACCCCAATAGAAACAATAGTGTTGTTTCTCATGTTCCCATCATAACCATGTTTCACTGATGGACTGGAATGGCTATTGCTCTGCACTGACTCCAGGAGAGGGTGGCAGCTATGTTATTTTGCCCTCCTGCCTGTTGCTGTTGTTATTCAGGTGCATCAGTGTTGGACTTTGCATCTGTAGGTAGGGACCCAAATTTGCTGCACTAGATGCTGTTCAGACATGGGATAAAAAAACAGTAGTGGAACCAAAAAACTTTGCAGAACTAAGTGAAAAACAAAAGAAAATGATGGATATAGGCAAAACTGGTCAGAAAGAAAAGACAGAGTATTTTGATCACCCAAATAAATATCAGTCACAGCAAACCACCAGTCTGACAGTGCTGCCAAATGCATGAGTGTGAGCATGATGGGAAAAACCAGAACTTTCGTTTTAAGAACCTCAAAAAGAACAATGAAGCAATTTCGTGCATGTTTATGAGGACTCCTCCCAGACATGAGTGACAGCACAGGGATACCCTGAAGGTGCTAGTTGGAAACTTGGAGAGTGAATTGCCTGTATGGGTGAAGAGAAGGCTAGAGTCACCCTTTTCATAATAACTTTTGTTAATGAGTGTTCATAATAATAAGCACTCCCAAAGAGTGGTGCTCAATGGATTTAAATCCAGCTGGCAGCTGGTCGCAGGTGGTGTGCTTCAGGGCTCAGTGTTGGGACCATTTCTGTTTAACATCTTTATTGATGATCTAGATAAGGACATAGGGTGCAAGTTCGCAGATGATACCAAATTTAACAGGAATGTTGATTCACATGAGGTCAGGGGAGCTCTAATGAGAGACTTAGATAGTCTTAGATCATTGAGCCAGCATTAATGGGATGAGCTTCAATAAGGCCAAATGCAAGGTCCTGCACTTGGGCCACAATAACCCCATGCACAGCCACAGGCCTGGGGAAGTGTGTCTGGAAAGCTGCCTGGCAGAAAAAGACCGGGGGGTTCTAATTGACAAGTGTCTGAATATGAGCCGGCAGTGTCAGTGTGCCCAGGTGGCCAAGAAAGCCAATGGCATCCTGGCTTGTATTAGAAATAGTGTGACCAGCAGAAGTAGGGAGGTGATTGTCCCCCTGTACTCAGCACTGTTGAGGCCACATCTCAAGTTTGCATCCAGTTCTGGTCACCTCAATACAAGAGAGACATCGAGGTGCATGAGTGAGTGCAGAGGAGGGCAATGAAGCTGGTGAAGGGTCTAGAGAACAAATCATATGAAGTAGATGGGGCTGTTTAGTTTGAGGAAGAGGAGGCTGAGGGGAGACCTCATCACTCTCTACAACTACTTAAAAGAGGTTGGTGCTGTCTCTTCTCGCAGGTAATTAGTGACAGAACAAGAGGAAATGGCTTAAGCTCCAACAGGGTAGGTTTAGACTGAACATTAGGAAAGAATTTTTCACAGAAAGGGTGGTTGGGCATTGGAATAGGCTGCCCAGGGAAGTGGTTGAGTCACCATCCCTGGATGTGTTTAAGAGTTGTTTAGATGTGGTGTTGGGGAATATGGTGTAGGGGAGAACTTTGTAGAGTAGGGTTGATGGTTGGACTCAATGATCCCAAGGGTCTTTTCTAAATGAAATGATTTTATAATAGGCCACAAAAGGGCCTTCATGGTGAGAAAAGTGGGAACCAGTGAAGAACTGTAGAAAGAAAGGGGCTCACAATCAAAACATCCTGCTTGGGAAATGCTGTTTGCTGCAGCATCTCAGCTGGTGCTGGCTTTCATTTGCGAAGTCCAGTTGTGCAAACTGAGGTTATGTGTAGCAACAGAAAAATGCCCTTACCCAAAGATCTCAGTATATGGGTAAGCTACGTCTCAGTCAGTAACGCATTGTAGTTTAGAGCTACCATGATGCCAATGTTTTAAAGTTCTGCAGGTTCCCTGGTGTAGGATGGTGTATCTCGGTGCCAGGGAGTGTGGGAGGGTTGGAGCCTAAGATCATATGAGATCAAAGATGCGAGTGCACTTGAGCAATCTCCATGACCTGTGACCTGACACAAAGAAATGCCACCTCCATGCACATGATACCGGAACCTGCAGAATTACCTAAAACAACTACTGCAGTGTCAGGATGAAGGTAACGGGTTCAACTGGAGGAACAGTGGGGAAGCCAGGCACTTGTGCAGTGCAGGCAGAAGACCTTGTTCTGGGGGCAGAAAACACAGGCTGGGTGAATGAAGCAAGACTGAACTCTGGGTAGGATCAGGAGGGATGGTACCTGAAGAAGTGTCTCAAGGGTATAGGACCGCTCCCTGGAGCGGAGATGTAACCTGGAGATGCAGGTGATCTCTCTTGCCTGGGAGCTCTTGCCTCTCCACAATGAGTGAGGAGAGTGACTCCTCAGATCTTAGTGTACTGAAATGTTGATAACTGTTGGGTATTCTAGCACCTCATCAGAATATGCGTGGCACCAATGGGAACTAATTAAATTATACCTATTGCAGTGCTACTATGGAGTACCGCTGCAGTACTGCTGCTTCGGGTCAGGGTGAGTCTTGGAATACACACCTGGATGCCAGTCAAATATACCTTTATTCCCACTTTCAGAAATGACTTGGATGTGGTCTTGAAAATGGAATTCTGATTTTTTTGCACAAATATGTAACTCAAGTGTTTTGCTTTCCTCAACTCATATTCACATGCAAAACCAGCTAATAAAATTTCAGTGGTGCTTAGACTGTAATTTGGTTGGCGGAAGAAAAGTCATCTGTTAAAGCTGAAGTCATCATAACTCATTAGGTGCTAATGGATCTGCTGTGTGGTAGAGAAGCAGGCCAGCTCTATTGAAATGCTGCTAGTTCACCCTTATCCGCTCACAGTTCCCTCTCAAGGATTGAAAAGTACAAACATGTTTTCTCACAATACACTCTTAAGAGTATGCTAAAAGTAGTTGCATTTACTTTATCCCAGGAGTCTGTCTCTGCCTGCAGACAAGTACAGAACCAAAGTGAATCCAGAAGTTTGGGTACGGTTCCCATATTTCCTTCTAGGAAGTCTCAGGAGAAAAGGTGATTGTGTGTGCTTGCAGATGTCCCATGTACGTGCAGTAAATCCAACATGTTCTGAACATGCTGCTGGCCTCGCTGCATCTGGTAATAAACCACAGCAATCAATCAGGTGATCTGCACATGCATAATAAATCTGATGCCCCTGAATTCAGGCGTGCAGGATGGACATGCTGTGCACAAACTGGCTGTTTTCCAGGTCTTCTGGATGTCAGGCTTCCACTGTGACTGGCTTGCTTGGGAGTCCTGGCAAAACTGCTGACTTCCTCTTTTCACATCAGAATTTCCAGGGCATGCCCAGTGGGAGTGGGATGTGTGGGAGACTAAATATTGAGCATCATTTTTCCATGTGCCCATAATCATTCAAGCCACAATACTGCCCTGGAAATATAAACTACCCCATACCCATAAAGGCTCTCTTTTTGTCAACTTCAGCATTTTTCTTGCAAACTATACCCCAAATTTTTGCAAGTTCAAATCTATTCTCAAGTTTCTTTTCATGAAGGTTTGTGTGTGTCAGGTAAATGCTCTTATCACTTCAGGGCATCAGCATCCTGATTGCCCTCTGTTACCATCAAAACATTTGCTTTTGTAGGAGAGCTTTAGTTTAAGAGCTGTGAATGTGACCTTCTTGAGGGTGATGGAGCTCAGGGTGTCCCAGGCAGGGAGAAACTGGAGCCTGATAGTCCCATGCTGTGATGGCATATTGTCCTGTCATCTCTGAGGATGTTTAACAGTGATGAACTTCAGGCCACAGCAGACATACTAAAATGGGCCAAGGGTTGCTTCTCTGCCCTGTAGGCCAACTAGCTTGGCACAAAGTATCTCCATGCAGTGGAAAACAGGGTGGCCACATACAAATTGCCTATTGGAAATGCTTCCTCGCCACTTGCCGGTTGGAAATGCTAAGTGTCTGCGCAAGGGTTTGAAGTTTTTTGGTCTGAGTGGGAGCAGGAACAAGCCTCATTGAGAAATGGCAGCAGAGAATTGCAACGCTGACTGGATCAGTGCTTCCTCTGCATTTGTTTGAGAGAGAAAGGACCTCAGCCCTGTAAGACTAGGTGACTGATTTTATAAAAATGAAAACATCTCCTTCTTCACTTTCTCTGGCAAATGAGCCTTCCTTACCGTCATGATATGGGCTGCATAGAAATGAAGCTAGGGACTTTAATGGATTGTAAATCACTGCACTTGTGTTTAAATAAGGAGTATATTCAGAGCAAAGATGCTAGCTTGATTTCAGTAAACCAGAAAGTGTTTAAGATACTACTAGACTCTATCGACTTATAGTCTTGCATCTCCCTAGGACTTTCTCACAGTGGTTTTCTGTGCCAATTCAGGACACTGCCTTTAAGCTAATTAGCAATTCTGAACAAAGTTGGAGGGAATTCATGTTTTTCTTCGGCTGGGCGACAAGCTTATCAAGTCAGCTACCTCCAGTCTGATACAGCAGGCTGCCAACAGACTTGTCACAATTTATGAAGAGGGTTTGTGGTGGAGATGGGAAGTATAATGAAAACCACATCCACCAATTAAACACCTACATTTCCTTTTAGAGTCCAAACAATGGACGGCTTTCCTTTTGCAAAAGAGACTTCTCAAATCAAAGCAACTCATAGAAGAAATATAAATTAGGAAGGAAGCTTTGAGTAGATCTTTAATGAGTCTCTGGCACAATGACATAGTGAGGCGTGACGCATTCATGAATATGATCTACTTGCAAAGACTCAGCTCTCAGCAATCAAGTAAAAGTAATGCAACCAAATATAGGATGTGTTTGGGTCAAGTCTTTAGTACATGTAATATCAGTCTTTTCCTGATAGGTAAAGAGTATACACCTGATGCTTTTCTTAGTGTGTGATACATGGTTTTAACACCAGCAAATTAGCATCAGTCACATTTTTACTCAAGTGAACAGAATTTGACCTTCTCTTAATAATGTCAAGACAAAGAAGAGGATCTTTGAAAATAACTGTGGACTGGTTAAGCAGAAATCAGAGGATGAGATAGATCCTGAATATGACACATCCAACAGTAGTGCAGCTAGAGGTGTAGCAACAGGAGCTTGGGGAACTATTTTCTCTGAAGAAAATCACTGGTATCAAAACATTTCATTCCAAGGACACAGAAGAACAGAACAGACACTTCAGAGAAAGGGTGTCAAAATTAATTTTACATAAATTTACTGACAACACTCAATTACCATACAGTTGATATGGGCCAGATACATTGAAAGATATTATGAAAGTACACAGGGTGACAATAAAAACAAATTATATTATTATTATTAACAGTGGGGTTGTATTTACCTCAAGTAACGTTCTGTGATATGTGGCACCAGTTGCACTGAACATCATGTCAGTAGGTCTGTAAGCAGTTCAGCTGTGTTCATAGGAAAGAACATCTGAGTCGATCAGCAATGTTTTTTTCAGGAGGAAAGACTAACTATTTTGGGTTCAGCTTTGTAGAATCATATAATTTTAGAGTCACAGAATGGCTTAGGTTGGAAAGGACCTGAAAGGTCATTGAGTTCCAGCCCCACTACCATGGGCAGGGACACCTCCCACTAGACCAAGTTGCTTAAAGTCCTATCCAGACTGATCTTGAACACTTCCAGGGATGGGGCATCCACAGCTTCTCTGGGCAACCTGTTCCAGTGTCTCACCACCCTCACACTAAAGAATTTCTTCTTGATATCTTGAACAGCATCCTGGCCTGTATCAAGAATAGTGTGGTGAGTAGGGCCTGAGAGGTGATTGTCCCCCTGTACTTGGCACTGGTGAGACCCCACATTGAGTACTGTGTCCAGTTTTGGGCCCCCTACCACAAGAAAGACATTGAGGTGCTGGAGCAGGTCCAGAGAAGGGCAATGAAGCTGGTGAGGGGTCTGGAGCACAAGTCTTATGAGGAAAGTCTGAGGGAGCTGGAGTTGTTCATTGTGGGGAAGAGGAGGCTGAGGGGAGACCTTCTCGCTCTCTCCAACTCCCTGAAAGGAGGCTGTAGAGAGGCGGGGGTCGGTCTCTTCTCCC
>BJBW01006065.1:142542-167120 GCA_004320125.1 Scolopax mira | reverse complement strand
GATATTAGGAAATATTTCTTTACTGAAAGGGTTGTCAGACATTGAAATGAGCTGCCCAGGAAGGTGATTGAGGCACCAATCCTGGAGGTATTCAAGAGACGAGTTGACATGGTGCTCAGGGATATGGATTAGTGTTGGGTTGGTGTTTTGGGTATGGTGTGTGGTTTGTGTGGGGTTTTTTGTTCGTTTGTGGATTTGGGGTGGGTTTTTTCTTGTTGTTTGTGGTTTTTTTTTTTTTATTTGGTTGGACTAGATGATCTTAAAAGGTCCCTTCCAACCTATGTGATTCTGTGATATCTAATCCAAATCTCCCCTCTTTCAATTTAAGACCATTACCACTCATCCTATTGCTTCACTCCCTGACAAAGAGTCCTTCCCCATCTCTCCTGCAGGCCCCCTTCAGATACTGGAAGGCTGTTATAAGGTCTCCTCAGAGCTTTCTCTTCTCCAGGCTGAACAAGCCCGACTCTCTCAGCCTGTCTTCATAGAGGTTTTCCAGCCCTCTGATAATCTTTGTGGCTCTACGCTGGACTCGTTCCAACAGGTCCGTGTCCTTCTTGTGCTGAGGACTCCAAAGCTGGACGCAGTATTCCATGTGGGGTCTCACAAGAGGGGCAGAATCACCTCCCTCAACCTGCTGGCCACCATTCTTTTAATGCAGCCCAGGATGTGGTTGGCTTTCTGGGCTGCCAGCACGCATTGCTGACTCACATTGAGCTTCTCATCCCACAGTACCCCCAAGTCCTTCTCCTCAGGGGCTGCTCTCAATCCTTCTCTGCTCAACCTGTGTTTGTGCCTGGGATTTCTGTGACCCAGGTGCAGGATATTGCACTTGGCTTGGCTGAACTTCATGAGGTTCACACAGTGCCACTTCTCAAGCCTGTCCAGGTCCCTCTGGATGGGATGCCTTCCTACCAGTGTTTTGGCCACACCACACAGCTTGGTGTTATCAGCAAAGTGGTGAGGGTGCACTCTATCCCAATGTCCATGTCTCCAACAAAGATGTTGAACAGCACTGGTCCCAGTACTAACCCCTGAGGAATGCCACTTGTCACTGGCTTCCACTTGGATATTGAGCTGTTGACCACAGCCCTTTGAGCATGGCCATCCAGCCAGTTCCTGATCCACCAAATGGTCCATCCATCAAATCCATGTCTTTCCAGTTTAGAGACCAGGATGTCATGCAGGACAGCGTCAAACGCATTGCATAAGTCATCATGTGAGTATAGCTATGCTTCTCCTAGACCAAAACCTGTCGGGCTGCATGGTGCTATTTGTGGGTCCCCACTTTGGTGTCAGTCAGCTTGGGGATCTCTGTCCTGCTGTGCTGTGTACACATGCCCAAACATTCCCAGAGGATGTAAGCCAGATGAAACTTTTTTTTTTTTTTTTTTTTTTGTGGGCATGGGTGCCTGACAGATGTAAAAGGACGGAGGTGGAACCAGAATTGTTTGTGAAACTGTGTTTCCCCTCGCATGCTAGAAAGTCAGTAGATTGTTCATTGTACAGTACTCCATACAGTGATGCATCTAAACCTGAAGTCTGTTATCTAAGGTGTGCGATTACTGAGAAATTTAGTCAGTTAAGGCAACAGACATAGCTTTATTGCTTATGGGGAGTACAAGCTAAGGGAGCACAAAATAATCTTAGGTCTCCAGTGAGAAGAAAAAGCAAGCAGCTCTGGAAGATGAAAGTACAGCAAGTAATCCACAAAGGATGCTTGTTAGCAGGCTGGAGACATACCTAGGCTGGAAGCTGAATGTGGTTCTAATGTACTAGCTGCCTATCTATCTGAACCACTAAAAATCACTTTCATTATATCTGTCATTTAATATGCCTAACGATTGCCACATCAGCCAGAAAGTCCTCTGAGTTATTTGGAGACTGAATTTTGATTTTGTTCGTTGAACCAAGCAGCACAAGTTCATGCCAGGAGATTAATTTAGCTGGTAATGTGCCTCCAAAGCAGATCCTTACTTCAGTCTTTACAGCTCTTAAGCAAGGTGCAGCATAATGGTTTATGCTCACAGTGTAGGCAGAGTTAACATAGCAAACCCCATGATCTGGAAACCCCACACAACCCAACTAGGCTCCCAAAATGCTGCTGTTTTCTGTCAGAAGCATAGGTAGTGTTATCTCCAGCTTTGCTACTTCACATGCCTAGAGAAAATTCGGGGATTAGCAGACTCGTTAACCCAGTACATAGGGGCCTGGAGAAGTCTGAGATGCGCTATGGCCACATGCTGTCTGTAGTCCTGGCATGTCCCACATTATACAGCTTTGGGGTGATACCACCCAGGTAAGTCAGGACTTGCCTTTTCCAGCTGAATGTTTTAGCTAATTTCCTCCTGGTCTTGTGATCCCTCCATTCCCAGATCTATATTGGGGCCAAGCTCCAGGAGGGAGGGCTTGTCACCCAGAAAAACCTGTGGCCTAATAAGTAGTGCATGTTCCTTGAGACTGTATCTATGGATGTGAATCTCATGCTGCGGAGATACTTGGATCTGGGCTTCCCATTTTCTTATGTTGGTGCTTTGACCACTAGGATGTTAGCAAGACAATGTGCTTGGCTGCATCCTTTGGTTTTCTTTTCAAAGAGAGGTGTACCCTCCTTTTCTGCCCTAAATGCCCAAGAGGGCACATGGGTGGGTCTCAGGTTATGAGTCCAGCTTTCACGGTGGAGTCTTATCACAGCGAAAACTTTAAATTCTGTTTGACATTTTTATTTGGCTGGCATGGGGTTTGGCTCCCAGCATGGCCTCTGGGTGCTGAGAAGCTGGTTGTTGGGTGTCAACTGCTCCCCATCCTCAGTACGGGGAGCTTTGAGCGCAGCGAGATCCCTTTTGGGCACTGGGTGCCTGACTCTGCACCCAGCTGTGCAGCTCATCCCTGTACCCAAGTCTGTTAGAAGACTGTTTAGATCTTAATGTCATTACATTTATTAAGTCTAATGTCATCCCACCAGATTAACTGAAGCCAGCTGCTTCTCTCTAGCGAGGACTGGTAAATGTTATTTCAAAGACAGGAACATTTGTCCTATCTTTTAGCTTTTCAGAGAAAGCATGTTTGCGTGGAAAATATACCCAGTTTTGTTGTTAATGCCAAGATGGTCTAAATAGACAGGAGGTAATTCTCATCTAATCTAATCTATTTAGAGTATTTCTTGAGAGCCCATTACTGGTGTCGGAGTGACAAATGACGGTCTGGATTGCACCTGCCAGGTATGTGCCTGGGGAAAAGGCATGTGCAGCACATAAGGGTGAAGGCATGCGTGTCTTCATGCTCTCATGCAGGAACCATCCTCTATTCGGTATTTTCTGGTGAGACATACAATAATTCCCAATAGACAGCTGGTTGGATTTCTAAAAGAGTATCAGTAACTATGGACTTGCCTATATGTGAGCAAGCGAAATACATGAGGATGTAAACTGAGTAGCCTACTGTACAGTCTGCAGGGTCCTGGCATTGGTATGTGGAAAATTACACACATATGTGCAGTTATTTAACTGAATTCGCTTATATAGATTTAGAATATAGCTAATGTGATGCCCGTACTGAATTCTAGGCATTTCTTGTAAGAGTGAGAAGTACCACTATATGGCAGAGCAGTCAAAATTAGTGTCTTCTATCCAAATTTTGAATAATAGTGCCTTTATCTGTAATTGGCAACTTCTGTCATACCCCTCAACCTGGTGCAGACGTGAGCATGATGCACAGATTTCAGCATTAGCAGTAGCAGATGATTTCCTTACAGAAAGAAGATGGGGACAAATAAGCGTCCTGTTCTGTTCCTGTTGGCAAGAACATCTCTATGTGTTCCTGCTGCAATTGCTCGTTCCTCAGGGCCACTCACACCAAACAACAAACAGTATGAGATTTCACACCTAAAGGCTTCAGCTGTTCCTCTGCAACCACCTCTGGGCTGTCACAGTGAAGTCTCTAGCTGGTCCAGCTTTCTGCTCCCTCTATCAGTTGTTTACCATAAGCTTCATTGACTCATAGGACCAAGGTCTAGGACTGTGTTGTGGTGATCAGGTATGGCCATAGGGGAAAAGGAGGATGTGGTGTACAGGATTCCCTTTGTGTGACAGAGAGCGGGAATGTGATAGTGGGAAATGAGGGTTGCTGAAGGCCAGGGCACCACATAACTGCGTTGGAGGGGCTGGCAACCTGCCCTCCTCGAGGGAGATGCTGACAGCTCCTCAGAGCAAATGAGCTCAGCTCCTCTTCTGCTGCTCCTGACCATGCAGGAATGGCATGATTACAGAAAAGGGTTTTATTCAAGGGAACGAGAAGGCAAAAAAGCTCCCCACACCCTTCAGGATGCTGCCAAGCATCATTTGTCTGACAACCAGAGAAAATGGGGGAGTGAAGGGAGCTTCAGGTGTTTTACACCTCATCTCTATTCTCCTCAGGCTCAAGAGGGGGAGGAGAGGATGGCTGCCTGCAGAAGGTTAGTCATCGTTCATGTCCCTCACCTATTTGGCCCTCTCAAAGATGAGTGTTTCGCGAGGGTGGCTGGAGCTCAGGGGAGAACCTCACCTGTTGCTGCTGCACTGCAGCGTGCCCCTCGCCTCCCACCCCCAATATTCAGCATTTGCACATCCATGAGGAGCTGGGCAGCAGCAGAGCTTCACTCCTGGAGCTGGGTGCTGTCAGAGGACTTCTTAGTGCAGTAACCTTTTTTTCTTTTTACTGGTTGTGTCTGGTCTCTTTGCGTACAAAGCAAAATGGGGATTCATGCCGTTAGCATGCATCCTCCCTGGACCCCAGCCTGCGCTCACGGTCGCCGGTTATTTCTGGAACCGGGTACAGTGCAACATGTATACATTAGCAAAATCAAGTCCTTATGCTGTTCAGGAAAATTTGGCTCTGAACTCTGCAGCTAAAAAAGCTATCTGTCTGAGCTACTTAGAATACTGCAGTTTTTGCCAGCAGAATAAAACCAATAGCATTTCTCTGAATAGAAAGCTTTTGACAACAGTCTTTGAATTATGAGTGGCAAGAACCATTCTCTTAATTTTTAACTTCTAACCTATGATGTATAACGTAGCCTTCATTTGAGGATAAGAGGTTAGTATCTTATTGACTTGGCTTTAAATTGCATTTCATTGTATTAAAGAGTATCTGTCATTTTTTTTTTCTCTGTGGAGCGAGATGTACTGTAATGTATGAAATATTTGACTTTCACATAGCTGTAAGGCTAGACTTTGCAAAACATTCAGCTACAAAGCTAAGATGGTATTTAGTGAAAACATCCCAGAAAATTATGATTTTACAATTACCTTATTGGTAGTTTGATTTTAATGTAGTTTTTCTGATAGCTACCTTTGTACTTAAGGATTGTAAATTAATTAGACATACTGCTTTATCTACTCAGGAGGCAGGAGAAGAGCTGAGCTAATAGCTACGGGAGTGCTGTACTGAATTGAGACTGAGGCTAAAATGACATGATGGAGGGAGAGGTTAGTCCTCTCCCAAGGTTGTCACTCCTGGTCACATTTTAATGTGAATTTATTGGACTGAAAGAGGTTAAAGAGGTAATTCTGCACAAGAAGAGAGAAATTTCTAACATAAAATGGAACTCATCAATAGTCCTAGTGTCTATGGGGAGTTGTCAGATTCCATAATATTAACCATGTAATTAACAGGATATATAAAGTGATGTGCTTTCAAATAATTTATATTTCAGATGCCTTTCGATGTGCTAATAATACCTTTTTTTTCTTTCTTTCTTTTTTTCTCCGGTCTCTTGGAATCACTGCATTCCTTTTTTTTTTTCCCCCGTCTCTATAAAAACCCTTCACATATATCAGAGAGTTCTAACTAGTGTTCATTCCCAAGGGTGACTTAATGGACAAAGTATGGATAAATCCACATGACAAATCCACTTTACAATATGGCACAGCTGGCATTTTCTGCTCAAGTTCAGCTCACAAATAAACTTGTATGGAAACAGCACTGATGCAGAGTGCAGGTCAGTGCATCTTGCTTCATTGTGTCCTGGAAATGACCTCTCATATGGGTGGTGGTGATGCACCACCCCTTGCATCTCCCTTTCAGATGAGTCTTGGTGCGAGGGGTCATTTGCAGAGCACTTTGCAAGGCAGTGTGTGCATGTTGGTGGCATTGTTGTTGCTCTTCAGAAATCTCATTTTTCCATCTTTAGTGATTGGGATTTGAATACTTACAGAGTCTAACTGACAATTGTTAGAACTCAGTTTTATTATTATTAACCTTTTGCAGAGGAATTACTAAAACCAGACCACAGGTTTGTGTTTTGTAGCCCAGGAGGCCCACTGCATAAACTCTTTGCCAGTAATGGCATCTCCCTCATGCTCCCATTCATTGACCTGGGGATAAAACACCAGCGTCTGGGCTGGTTTCAGAGCTGTGCCTGAATGGCACGGTGCTCACGTGCTGATGGACGGCTGTCTGCCATCATCAGCTGGCGTGGAGGAAGGACCGAGTTATTCGCACCACTGCTGATTTTCAGTATGCTGATTTTCATTTTTGAAACCTTTATCAGGTTTGGTTGAAACCTGACAGAAACATGAAATTAGCAGGTTCAAAGCAACAGCCAGGGAAGAAGGAATAGATGATGGGGAGACACCATAGTCTGACATTTTACTTCCCCAGGAAGCCCTGCTGATGGTGCAGTATGTATTAATCTGTGCAGCAGACCCGAGTTAAAGAAGAAATAATAAAAAAATAAAATTAAAAAAAAATCTTTTGTGTTTCAAAACCGTATTTACTTGGTAGATGGGAAAAACGTACAGGTTGAGTATCTGGTGGGGAGCCCAAAACACATACTCGCAGGAAATTTCCTGCTGGAGTAAATGAGGTCTTTCAGGACAGGCGGTGGGGGAGGCAGCTGCAGTCTGTGAAGGGCAGTTGCTGCGCCTGCGCTGGACTCGGTGCAGCATCTCGCACTAGAAGAATTCTGACCTCTGGTATTCACAGTTAAAAAGATATAGAAAACTACAAGAAGTTAAAGGGGAGAAGAGGGTGAAGCCTGGACTTTGTTCCGAGACAGCTTCCCTTTCCCAGAGCATGTTCAGCAGCATGACGACGGCCAAGCCAAAATCTATACCCGTAAACTTTGCATGTAATATACTGAATTTATAAGCTGATCTGCATTCTGGATAGTCATGATTATGTTACGCTGTGATCGTAGAGGAAAATGTCTGGTGTAGTTGCAGGATGCTGGCCTAAAAGTAGATCCATGTAGGAACATGTATCTGCTTAGTGGTATCTGAAGGGTCTCAAGCTATTTTGCCCTGCTATGTTTAAGTAGAATATGGGAAAAAATACTGTTTCCATGCTCCCTTACCATAGCAGAAACATTTTTCTCCTATATCCTTAGTACTTATAATTGATAAAGATAATGTAATGTCATTTTAGACATATTCTAATAACTGAGTTTGTATTTCTATCAAACATTGTCAAAGAAGAATATTTCATAGTAACATTTACAGCTTATCAGAAATTGAAGCATTTTCTCCTCCTGTATGCTGGCCATACTATTGTGAAAATTCACTTTTACAACCACTTACAGCAACTGAACATAAAACGTGTCCATTCACCCTATAAGTTCATTTTATAATAATATAAAACTACCCGTTATAACCAATAACTTTAGTGCTGGAAACCAGTACAGCAGTTATGAAGTCCTGGCATATAACTTTTCATGGAAGGCAGTGGTTTTATCACAGCCATGAACACAGTAGTGACCTGGGGCATAAAATTACTGCTCAAAATAAAAAGACCTATCTCCAGAAAATGCTCAGATATCTACTTATAACAATTACAACAATGATGATTTCACATCTGTTAGGCAGACAGTTTTAATCTGTAAAAGGTTAAGTATTTGACAGTTACTTGTTCTTACATACAGATTAGCTGCTTGAAGGTTTAACCTTTAGATGTACTTAAGCAACTACTCCTTAAAATTTATTGTGTAAAACCACCCAAATAGAAGTGTTCTCATCAGTTGTAACTAAAGAATACAGAAAGTCCTAGAGACTTTTTCTTCCCTTCTTACTAAATTGCTTAGCAGGCTTTGCTTCTTCCTTTGTGCCTGAAAATATTTACAAACATGTCGCTTTAATTTCCACAGGCACTGCTTCGTAATTAGAGGATAAAAGGAAGATTCTGTGATTACATGTGTGGAATCGGTTATTTTGACTCAGTAAAGGATTCTGCTGAAGAACATGGTTCCTCCTGCACATTGAAGTGCCCTGAAAAGCTTGGGAGGGGGAAGAGGGAAGGAGGAGAGAAATCTTTATGTGTCCTTTGCACTTCCTGGGAGTGGAGGCACAGGGATTATTTACGTAGTAGCAGAAAGATCTCCAGATTTCTGTAGGCTTTTATTAACATTCCCTAGTATCATAAAACATGGGATGTTTTAAAACTCTCATATGGAAATTAAAATTAAATTAAAAACCATCATGTGGAACTAGGAGGGGTATTTTATTTTTTCTTTTCAGGCTGGCATTTACCCAGCTCCAGTGTGTCAGTGGGAAGGGCCTTCTCATTCACAGAAACACAGCTGCCCGGCCCTCACTTTTTCCTTGAATAGGCATACCAGGCTATCTCAGTCTTCCTTTCATCCTTCTCACAGTCATGAACTTCTTGTTCTCCTGAAATGGCTAGAAATTAGGTCCCTGAGAATCCGGCCTTTGTGGCATTACAGGGACAGTTTTTATGGAAAAACCTTACCTTCTGGAAGAAGGTTTGCAACATATGTGGCACAAATAGGTAATTGTTTCTTGTATTGTGCACATAAATGTTCTCTGTCAGTGATTTGCTGACAGGTGGGGCAGAAATGTGGGGAGATGAGAAAAACCCTTCACGTGGAGAATGCATTGCTTTCCCTTTTTTTTCCTGGGTGGTAGGACTCAGTGGACGGGGAAGGCAGGTTACCTCAGTGCTGGGTGTGTGCAGAGGCTCAGACTTACTGCAGAGAGGACAGTTACTCTGTGTGTTGGGCGAATGTTCCATATAGCAAGTGGTCACGGTGGGCATACAGCTCGGGGAGTGGAAGCAAGCCCCAGCATACACTCTGGACATCAGCTGTGTTGCTCTGCAGACCTGCTCCTCTCCTGCCCACTACTGACTCTTGGAGAAAAGAAGACTGGGGGGGCATACGATCAATGTCTATAAATACTTATACATATATATACTTATACATATATATTTATATATAATACATAAATACATATAGGGGTGGGTATCAAGAGGACAAGGTCAGTCTTTTTTCAGTGGTGCCCGGTAACAGGACAAGAGGAAATGGGCACAAACTTGAACTTAGGAAGTTCCATCAAAACGTGAGGAGGAACTTCTTTACTTTGAGGGTGGTAGAGCACTGGAACAGGCTGCCCAGAGAGGTGGTGGAATCTCCTTTTCTGGAGACATTCAAAACTCGCCTAGACAAGTTCCTGTGCAACCTGCTCTAGGTAGAGTTGCTTTGGCAGGGGTGTTGGACTAGATGGTCTCCAGAGGTCCCTTCCAACCCCTACCATCCTGTGATTCTGTGATTCTGTGATTATGTGGCATGCTCTTGTAGACCTCAGTTTGGTCATCGGTGCTTGTGGAGATTGGCCCTTGCCTGGGCAAAACTATCTGTAAGGATACATGTTGGAGAAACTGGAGGAAGCATGGGTTTTTTTAATTATTATTCTTGCAGTGGCATTAACCATTGTGTTTTTATTCCCCACTTACCTTGCGTCATTGTAATGGGACTGCAGTAGGTCTGCCAGCCCCATAATACTGTAGAGCGTTTCCAACCCATTAAAGTCTAATGGATATCTAGTGACTGCAAGTGTTCTTTGTGCTAATTAGAATATTTAAACTGAGCAATAAAAAGGAGTTAATAAAATCACCTTAGAACTTGAAAATATGATTGAAGGTAATGCACTGTTTTTTCTTCAGGTGTTTGAACAGTAAGGTAGTTTTTAAAACAAAATTGACTTTTTAAAAACCAAGGAACATGCAGAAATATGTCTTCTTTCCCTAATTTCTCTGTATACTTTGCTGTATATTTAGCAACCTAGAGAGTCTTTTCCCCATCACCTTATAATGAACTCTTTCAAAACTTGATAGCTAGTGGAGTCATGTGCTTAACTATAGGTTTCATTCCATATATAGAGCAAAAACTTCACTGAAGGTACAGAATGCCAGTGGCATGAATATTTAATAGTTGCACTTTCAGAGTTTTTTCATCCTTTCTCTCTCTGGGATTGCCAAACCCATCTGTCTGCCCTCTAAACCTGTGTACTGGTATCTAATTTTAAAAATAAAAAAGACCTTAGTTGCAATTTCACAATTTTAAGATGAAAGTGGGGAGCACTCGCCTTGTTAACTGAAAAGCAAACAAAAAATATTTTTCATTGTTTTGGGTTTCTGGTGGCATGGAGTGTATTGTATTTTAGTTCAAGGTAAGAGCTGCAGTTAGTGGGGAGCTCCAGGCCAGACACACACTGGCACAAATTGGTAAAGCTCCGTTGACTTCCATGGAATTAGATCATGGTTGATGGTAGCTATGGCTGTGGCCTACATCTTCATCAGAAATCACAAAATTCATACATTAGCTATAGTTGTCATGTGTGGAAGCTATTATTTAGGTTAATTGAACTAATTAAAATAAATATTTATGTTTTAAGCAAAACAGTTTATGTTCTAATAAGATAACAGACATATTTTACGCATCCTTTTCTTTGCTGGATTTTCTTCCCTACAGATAATGATCTTTCAATCTCTGTTCCATAAATATGCATGTCATGTTCAGGTTTCTATTTAATGCATGCATGAGTAAGTAGCAGTGAATTTGATTAACTTCATTAACGATAAATAATGAAGAATACTATTTTAACTATTTTAGGACAAACACTTACTCACCTGGCTAATGTTACTGCTTGAGTAACCTTCTTCATCCTAATGGGATTGCACACAGGGGTAAAGTTACTCAGATATGTATGTGTAGGTTCAGTCTTTTATTATGTAGCAACCTTTAGAGCTTTTGCTATCTGGCAAGCAATCATTTATATCCTTTTTAAAAAATATTTATGGCTTCTTTGACTAATTGCTTCTTACATGACTTAGAGCCTTTTGCATTGGTGCCATTTGTTAAAACACATCCAGAAGCAGGCAGAGCAGAATCATTTTTCAACTTTTTAGTGTCATTTTTATAGACAAATAACACTTGTAAATGATGGATAATAGCTAGCAGAATGCTGTGTTGTATAAAATGAGCGTGAATTATATTTGCTGGGAGATAGAAGGTTAACATGTCTATGAACTAATTGAGGAGCCTCACGGTAAATGCAAAGTGGTGCATGCACATTATAAACATGACTTGAACTAGCTAAAAGGGAGATTTAGGTTAATTCAGTGTTTCATTTATTTTTTTGCATGCTACCCGGTGCTTTCTTTAAAAATAAACCAAAGCCCTAACGAATCCTAATGAGGCTGTAGAAAGTCCAGAAAGAGAGACAGAGCAGGTGTTTTTAATAAGATGAGACATTAACCTGTTGCAGTCTTGGGAGGGGGAGGGATCTTGTGCTCCTTCAAGTCCCGTGCAGGCTTGGTCACTTCCATTTGCAGTTTGGACCTGAACATTTGTTTCTTGTCTTGTGAAACACTGCTTACGTGGCCAGTATTTGAAAAGTCATTACATTTTTTTGTGTTCTGCAGTTCATAGTTTACACTTACGCTGTGTTTTATGGCAGAAATCAAAATAACTGCCTTTCCTTTACTCAAGTAATATCTGCAATTGCATACTACAAATGCATGCAACTGAATAACTTTTTTATAGGAGACTGCTTGACAGATGCCAGTTAACGTCAAGGGATACAAATGCTCAGTGCCAAGTGATGGCAGGATACACAAATCAATCCAGTTACAAATTTTTTCTCTGTAAACAGGGCAAGACTGTGACCTAAGAGAACCCTGTGCAAGTGTTTAACTTCATGCACAGGAGGAGTTCCAGCAATTTAAATGGAATTACTCAAGTCTTCAAAATTTAAGTGCTTATGTGTTCATGAAATAGGGACTTCATGAAGTAATATCAGAGGCTGGGCTTTGCAGGTTCAATAGAGATCTCTGTAGGTGTTCTTCCCCTCATCCTAAAAATCCAAACATTATATTATGGTCACTTTCTTTCTTATTAGTGGAGCTGGATCCAATTTGTCAGTGCTACCTTACATTTTGGGGGACGTCATTGCAGAGCAGAGGTAGTCAAGCTTTGGTCTGTCTGATGATTAGAGACTCTTCATCTCCTTTGTTTTTTGCAGCTTTTTACTGTTTACCTACCTCATTGCATTGACTTCTTCAGGTATGAGAAGAGAGAAAGCTGTAGACCATCTAAACTGTTCTGGTGGTCTACAGTTGGCTTCTGTCTCAGGGGTGGGCAGCATCTCCTCCATGAGATGATCAAACATGCCTCCAGCGTAGCCAAAACAAAGGCAGCATCCTTGGGTGACAGCCATGTGCCAGCTCCTATAATGGGCTGAGCTTTCTTGTGCTGGGGCACATGTAGGACCCACAGTGTGGCAGGTGTAACCCACCATGTGATGGGGACGAGCCATGTGCCAGCTGTACATGGTGGGAGAGGAGCTGTGTAGAGTCCTCCTGTGCCCACCCTGGCTGCAGGGGCAGGCGTCACTTCTGTAGACTCTGTCATCACGAGTCCTTCCTTGGGGACTCTGTGTGCTCTCTGAAGCCCGGCTCAAACAGGGAGTTTGGGTCTTTAATTCATGTTCCCAGAGAGTTTTCCAGTGCTTTGTTAGGGCTAACTCGCCCTTGTGGGTCATTGTAAATACTTAACATTGTATTTACACATCCTGTCTTTAATTTTTGCAATGGTTTCAATTTAACTTTTAAATAAATATTTAGGGTGGGGATAGAAATTAAACAGTTGAGCTGTTGCCAGCATCCATTTTTTTTGTCCTTTTTCAAAAGCACTCATGACACTCAGATGTAAAACTCTGGATAATATCCTTCCAGTTATGGCATCTGGCTTCTTGGCATCCTCTTTGAGAAGTTGGCAGGCTTGGTGTTGCCTTTAGATCCAAAACTAGCTCTCTGGTAATTTTTTTAAGATGCTTTTTCCTTCTGCTTGTCATTTTTTGCTTGCTTTACCTTTGATTCGGAAGAATTAGTGCATTAGTAATAATTTGAGTCCATGATGCTTGCCCAGTTTTCCATGCTAGCCAGAATCTTATGATAAAAAAGAGGTTTGTTAATGGTTTTAAGATGGGCACTTTTATCTATTTTAAAGTGTCCTCCAACTGTGTGCAAGAATCTGTTGGTTTTTTTATTTTTTTCTGAGTAAATCAGGGATAAAGGTAATCTTAACTCCAATGGACTAGGGTGGCCTGAATGTTGTTTCAGTAGCTTCTTTATCACTACAGTAGCACTCAGGTCTGTGTTTTTGAAGTGTTAGCTCTTTGGAAGATAATGTAATGGTTTTAGTAAAAAAATCATTTGCATAGGGAATATTTGAATACAGCCACTTTTCAGATATGCCCCACTTTTTTTTTTTTTTCCTTGCCATTTCTTTTAGCTTTCAGGATCCCTGTGGATACTGAGTATAGCTTTCAGTCTTCTGTAACTCACAGTTTTCCTTTTTTTTTTCCCCCATTGTGCATAATGCCCAGCTGCATATGTGTGAGTTCGTGTGTGTGTATGGAGCAGCATTGCCTCAGGGTAGCTGGTAAGCCTGTGGAGGGGAGTGTGTTTGTGCACACACACATGCTGTGGACTGCTATGGATAACACCATATCCATACCATCACCAACACTACCATGGTGTAGTCCCCATGCATTGCAAATACTCAAGAAATCAGTGTCTTTGGTTTAGTTGCTGCTCCTTGATGCCCACTCTTTACCCAGGTGGGCCTGTGGGAGGTGAATTCAGCATGGCACAGTTTCACCCCAGTCTCGGAGAGAGAGGATTTAAAGTCTGTGATATTTCCTTTCCTGTCCAGGGAGAAATATTCCCATGTGGAGGTCAGCACTAATTGAAGCCTTTCGCACACCAGCAGCAGCAGGAGCGAGCACCAGTTCCCGGGCTCCCCGGGAAGCAGCTCTGCCTTTCAGATAGTGTCAGATCACAGCCACGGCTTCATGGAGTCGTCGCTTATCTGGCAGCCCCAAATTGAGGATGAGTGCATTTCCCCTCCACGCTCTGAGTCTGGTTAAAATAATATTGCTCTCTATTAGGAGCAATAAAGAACTTATGACTGTGTCATGTGTTGTCTGGCTGTTTGTGGTGGTGGGTTTCCACTGGACACAATACCTTTAGCTCATCCCCTTCTTCTTTTGTAAAAGGCAGTCACATTTCCATCTTTTTTCTTTAGGGGCAAGAGGAGGAGGAGGAGAAGAAGAGTGTAAATGCAGTGCTCCATACCCAGCCAGTTCCCCGATGCACCAGCAAGGCAGAGTGCCTGGGCAGAGCTGGGGCTGATGGGCTGCTTCCCACTAAGTGAACCTGAGTAAAATTACCTGCTGGATGTCGACTAAAAGATATCAAAAAGCTCTGATCTGGGCCAGCAGAGAAATACCAGGCTTTTCTATGTGGTTTTTTTTTGGTGGGAAAATATGTTGTCATGGAGCAAAAAGAATTAGAGCAGGGTGAATATGTGGTCAGAAAAGCACTTTTGTTGCTCTTAGTTGCTGCACATAAGAAAACCCCTTTTGGGGGATCTGTATTGACCAAACATAGAAGGAGACCATGGTTGCAAGGTGTATGTCGAAGGGAAAATGTTAGAACAAATTGATACATTTCTCTTATAAACTAAGATTTTTCTGAAGTGTGCTTAATTTAATACCTGTAGGCCCCCTTTTAAAAGGCATAGACCAGCTTTGCATGTATATGTCCTAGCACTTAGGAACTCAGATTCATTACAACTGTATGTACCATACAGTATTTCTGACTTCAACAACATAATGCAACCATCATTATTTCAGTTTTAATTGATCTTCCCTGTTCCCTGCTGTTGCAAAGAGAATAGCCTAATTACAGAGGCAGTAACAACATACTGTTGTTAGCTTTTCCTGACAATGTCCCAGCAAAGATAACTAAGTCCATCACATCAATTTCTTCTTTGGAAAAAAACCCCACCAACATTTATAGTAATCCAAGTTTTTTGAAAGCACAGATATTAAAAAGAAAGGCACTTGAAGAAAGGCCAGAAGTTGCTTGTGTATGGGCTTGATTATGTTACAAAACACTGATTTCTCCATTTTAATTATTGACTTAATAGTAAAGGCACTGTTCAGAAATTTTGACTAATTACATTCATTTTCAATTCCCATTTCTTTTAATTAGTTATGACTCAGACTTGATTTGTTATCTTACACTTCATTATTAAAGATAGTTAGCTATTGGAAATTGCCCGTGCACTTTGTATAACCTCCTCTTCCCCACGCCCCACATGAAAATAAAAGAGAAGATGCTATTAGTGAAAGGTCAGAGATGGTGTCCATTAAGTCAGCCTTCGTTATCAGTGACCACGTGGTGTGGATCAAGGCAATGCCAGTGCAGGGGAGGTACTAAATGTGAGAAGTCAATCTGCAAACCTTAAAGTGTGTTAAATCCCTGCACGAAATGTGCTTGGTCTGGTCTCGGGTGATCTTACATCAGTACAGTTGATCCCTTTTCTTCTTGGAGGAAAGATAAGCTGCCATAATATATGTTCATCTGACTGGGAGCTGACTTCATTCCCTCAGTTGATTTGCCTTGACTTTCCTGAGAACCCCTGTGAAGACAAATCTTCAATTGCAGCAGTATTTCTCTCCTCTTAACCTACAAAATAATTGCCTCAGCTGAGAGATGTCTCTGTTAGCTTTTTCAAAATGCTGACTTTTTAATAGCAGCTTTTTTCTGAATTACATCAGGCTTTCTATTTATACACTGTTTTGTTTTCTGCTTTGCTGTGGATTAGGAGAAGGTAGCTCTGTGGCCTTTGTCCACACCAGATACTGGCTTAATACTTATTTGAAGTTTAAATTTTCATCATTCTTGTTACACTCTATACGTTAAAGAGAGATTTAACTAGGAATGAATTCCCCTTGCGGTGCAAGATATAAAATGTGGCCCAAGCAGTTCAAAGTGTAGGAATCTAAATTCCCGTGTTTGATCATTACAGGTAGCATTGCTGATGCGCAGAGCTGTTGCACATCGTTCCACAGGCAACGGTCGCCCGTCTTTGGGAAGGTTTAGCCCAGTCGTAGCCCCTTTGACAGTGTCACTCTTTGAATGTCACACAGCTGCCGTGCTCAGGCAGTGACAGTGAGATAGTGTAAACGCATCAAACTTGATGGCCGAGTAAGGCATAGAGCCTTGCCAGGTAGAACTCATCGGGGTTTCCCTCTGGCTTGTACAACTTTATCTTCAGTTTTATTTTTCAGAGTACTGAATTTTGTTGTACTGAATAATACTGTTGTACTGAAATAACATTATTCCACAGCAACGGTGTGTTACTACCTGCCAATATAATTTACATAGATTATGAGCAGCAACTATCAATTATAAATGTAACTCTTGCTTTTTTTAATCCTCACTTCAGATTTAAAATGTAATACTAGGAATGAGCTTCGGGGAAGTCATTTGCAAAGAGTTTTATGGCTCTCCTTTTTAATCTGTGAGAGTGGATAGATAATACAACTTTCACTGGAAAAACCACTCAAAGAATCATATTTGTAAAGGATAAAGATATTAACTTTTTGTTCCTCAGAAGTTTAACTTGCACTTGGTTTGCAAATTTACAAGGCGCTGTGCTATACATAAGGCTAGCTCCACTATATCAGTGGAGGAGCATCGGTAGTAGTTTCACATTATGCGGATAATTGTATTGATTCTGAGTTTATGAATGCTCAAGACGGTTCTCCATGTCACTGGTTTAAAATCTTTGATTAAAACAGTTGGACTCATTTAAATAAAATGTCATTCGGGTAATCTGCAATTACTGAATAAGCTTTAGAGAAAATGGGAGAAAGCAGTGAGGTCACATAGAAAGTGATACCCAGTCACCATATGTATTTATTAGTGTCACCTGTGAAATTTATGAGGCAAAGTAGTGCTGAAAGAATTCACTGTCTTTCTAAGCAGTGCTCATTTGAGGAATTGCCTAAGATAAATGGGTTTGGCTAATTGAATCATACACTTTCACAGTGTGCTACATATAAAACTAGACTAGGAAATAAATATAATTAAAGTAAACATGCCCTTCTAATTAGTAATTGTTTCTGCTGTTTTAAGCAAATTTCAGTGGCACAAAGTAGCTGTTCCAGTGTAAACCTAATAACGGAGGCTTTAATAACAGGTGTAAATTAACACAATGGAAAACATTTACAGTGTAACATTCTAAATTAAAAATGACATTAACAAGTCTGATTTTTAAAAAGCTGTATAATTAACATTTATTCAACCCCTGACAAATTAGTGCAATACAAATACTAGATGGTTTTATTTATATCTTATAACATTTTTTATGCTTTATTTTTGTTAAACAGTAAATGGAGCAAATGTGGTTCATTTTCCCAAGAACTTGTCATATAAGGGCACCAACAAAGAAAAGGCAAAGAAAATTTACCCAAAAGATATTTACCCAAAGACATTATTTTTGTAAGTGATGTGCAAGAATTGTTTGAATATTTAGCAATATCACCCCAGTCAGTGTTCTTGGTTATGTATGCCCAGAAATAAAACATTGTGAATGGTTTGAGTTTGGAGGAATGCAAGTACAAACAGAATAATATCTATTGTGCAATAAAATACTTTGATTCCCCCAAGTGCATCTTCAAAAAACATAATGTACTGCTAAGTGCTTAGCATTGATGTTTGTCTCTACAAATAAATATTGCAAACAATATTTTCTTTTTTATGATGGCACCTAATAGAATGCCGTGAACAGGTAAGCAAAAATATCCAAACCAATACAGAAAAAAAAAGGTTTTTTTTAATTTGTGACAAAAGATGCCATAATTTTCACATTGTAGAAAATGTCACGTTAGATCCCAAAATAGATTATAGTATATCTACACCATACAGACATGTTTTCCTGATTTTTTTCTAAACCAGTGAGAGTAAAAAGAGTTTGCAGGGAGTTGTAATTTTTTTCAGCTTGCCTATCAAATGCCTATCAGCATTGTTTATTTTTTGTACAATGTCTTCTGAAGTGTCATTAACTGCAACAGTTGTTAGGAGAATTGAAATATCATGAATTCCTGTTCCAAAAGTGAATCTTTTAGAGTGTATTCCCCTGTATTTGCAAATCCATCCTTTTAGTGGGCAGTCTAGGGTAACTTAAGCTCCAGGACTCAGCTTTGAGCTGTTTAGCTTCTTGCCAGCCATGGTTTTCAGCCATATATCCTGAGTGGCCCCAAAGTCCACACTGATGAGAATCTTCCTGAGTTGTCTCTGAATGTCTGGTGCTTAGTACTTGGCTTTATGTATGCACGCTTGGGCGTAGTTAAGATCTTGTTCCATTCTTGTTTTATGTTCTTGATCAACAATGCAAGATATTTCAGAAAAGCTCTATTTGTTTTTTGCGTGTTTCCCTTTGCATGCCTTGCATGTCTGTGTAGCAGCTAAGCATGGTTCATTTGGAAATGGTGGAAAAGATGTTCCTCTCCCATCTTACAGATCAGTTTCTGAATTCAGTGACTGAAGAAAATTTCTCTGTTCTTTAGCTCATACATTAAAAAAATCACAACTAAAGAATTATTCCAAATTCTGGGCTGCATTGAGCCCTTACTCCATCCCTGGGCTCTAAGGCAGGAGAACCACACCTAGGCCAGCCTGATAGATAAAAGTCTAACCTTTCCAGCACATATGAGTCACTTGAGATTGTGTCTTCACTGTTGGGGAGAACTAGTCTTACTTGGATAAGTGCTAAAAGACAGTTAGTTACTTATGGAGGAGAGGCATCCCATACAGGCACTGTTCCTCATCTGGAAGGAGGGAAGGGAGTTGTGATGTTCAGTGGTTGATGATTTCCTGCTCTTGTTTATTTTGTGTATTAAACCAGGCTGAAAAGGAACAAACAACAGTAACTCTCTGCTGGTGGGGACAGGGTCGAGGGGAGGACTGACCAACCTGTTCTGAAATAAAGAAGCTGGGAAACAGGCTATGGAGCAGCCAGCCAGCCTCTTCCATCTCTTCTTTTTAAAGTTAGATAGTATTTCTAAAGTCATATCTAAATCTCCTTTGCTGCAAATTAAGTCACTTGACCTAGCAGACAAAACACAATTCATCGTTGTCTGCTTTGCAACAAGTTTTATAGGTGGGAAGATCATTATCATGTATCTCCCAGTCTTCTCTTTTCTAAACTAGACAAACCCTGTTTGTCCTTTTTCATACCTCACTGCTTTACTCATCTGGGTAAAGGACTCACTCTCCTCTTCTGGGCTACACCACCTCTTTCCTACAGCAAAGGTCCCCAGGCCAGTATGTGCCCAGCTTCAGGTCAGTTTGGGATGAAGTTTGTTATGAAAAATACATGGGCAACGGGAATAGACTGAAACGAAGACCTGGAGGATAGGAGAAGTTTTGTGTGCTTGGTTTGCTAAAATAGGATCCAAATGGGACCATGAATCATTCAGCAGGTTTTTCTGCTGCAAGATACTTTTTGGGTCGCATCTGCCTTGGACCTCCTTCCAAAGACCAATCTATTTTCTACAAGGCTGGTGTATTTTAGCTAGAAGCTCTGCGTGGCTTTGAAGCTGCATCACAGAGAGGTGGCTCCTCTTCTCAAGCTTTCATGACAACAGACATCATATAGGCTGTGCAATATGGTGGTTCCCACACTGGAAATGGGAGGCTGTTAAGTCTATAACGTGCTTTCCAGGAATCGGCTGATGTTTGAGGGTTATGCATTTTCTCAAGCATTCGTACAAAGTAGATTCATTAAGGGAGATGAAGTTCTGGAATTTCTGTTTTGTTTAATTTGGCCCTGGGGAGATACACAGAGCAGTATGTTTTTTTCTGGTTTATGTGTATAGAATGAGGTGTATCATAAAATGGTAGACCCAGGCTTTTAAATTGTTAGAGAACAGATTAATTTGAAATGGCTAAGTTTAAATAATATTATCTTCAGCTTAATACTTATGTCTATCCAACTAGTCAATTCCTTTTTATTTAGTGCATTATCCCTTTCATGGTTTCTTTCCTGAGATTCTAATAGAGTTTTATTTTTCTTTTTCATGATATGTCATTAATATCAAATTAGGTAGGGTAAGTATTCCTGTGTCAGGAAGAGCAAAAATATTTAAGATTAGATAAAAATTCAGAAATCTTTGTCAAACCTTTGGCATTGACTTACTAAGGTACTATTTTGGTTCACAACAAAATAGAACATGGGCATTACAATTATTTCACAGTTTTCCAAGAAACAATCCCAAACTTAAAATTGAACAAATTCACTGAGCTTATTTTATGTATATTAAAAAACCCAAATGGAATATCTTTACAAAAATGTTTTTCTTTCCATTACCTAGAAGGAAATAATTCTCTGCCATTTCCTATGTTACTGAGAAGCTATATCAGGATTCCTGCTTAGGAAAGTTTTAAGGAAGGCTAAATGTAGTAGCAGTTTTCTGCTTAACATGGCATGCTAGCAACAAAATATTCTCTTGCTAATAACAGCTTCTGTTTATTTTTTGCACTGGGATATTCCAGTTACCAAGTGTGAATTATACCGTGCTTTGTTTGGTTTCAAATAAAAATCAAGTTCACCCGCAGTGGTCTCCTTTCATGCTCTCTCCCACCCTCATCTATGTCATATTCTCCCTGCAGTGGGCCCATCCAGCAGGGTTGGGAGGGGACAGCCAGCAGCTCTTTCATCTTTCTGTTCAGTACTATTTCAGGTTTCTGACAGCAAGTAACACTGATGGAGTAACTCCACCATTCACTTGTGTTACAGCCTACTCCAGGAACACCACCTCTTTGATGTGCTGGCTTTCAGTGGGGGAAAAAAAGTGATCTACCAGAGTCATGGTTCTGAAGATGGTTAACATCTTCAAAATGCTAAAGACTTTCCATGAGGTTCAAATGTTACTTCTTAACAAGAATTTCAGTATCTACTGTGGGGGTTTTGATTGTCATTGCGTTTAAGACTAGAGAGCCTGAGAGCAGCTAAATCCAAACTGCATGGCTAGCATTCTTACAAGAGCGGGATTTTAGCAATGTGAAGATGAGTTTCAGTGGACTTCATGGATAGTGGTCAGGGCAGAGCTTTCCTTTTCTTCAAAATCCTATTTTAGAGTTATAAAAGAGAGCAGCAGAGGCTGATCTTCTCCAACAGGCAGCATCTGCCTCTGGCATTGTCCCTGCAGAGGCACCTCTGGTGTGGCTTCTGCATCTATCGCAACCATTAAAGCTTCTGGGGAACCTTTTGTCATTTTTATGTCATTTCCTTCAGGTTTGGAAATATTTAAAGACATTTCAACCTACGTGAAAGTGAGGCACATGAACAGTCACACTGTTTCTGTGAGTTAAAATACAGGACCTTATTTTGCACTTTATTATGTTTAGGGTTTTGTATTCCTGATGTTACATTTTGGTTTTGATTTGTCGCATGGCTGTGTCACCACCACTCTCATGCAGAAACAGAGTGTCAAGAGAGGCACAGACCAAAAAAAGTTATTTGTTTGTATTTTTTTTTAAATGGTTGTCTCTATACTGAGAAATAAAATACCTCACTTCCCATTGCATACTACTTAAAGATGCTTCTCTCTGCAGCTCTGAAGGTGGGCCGCATGAGCTGCGATATAGTCATCTTCATAGGCAGAATGAATTGGGACTAGCATGTGTAAGCATCTTACATGAATTACACCAGTCACAGGGCATCAGAGTTTTAATCTTTTCATCATTTTAACATGTATACATTTTTATTTATGTATGAACATATATTATTCTTTTATGCACAGGTATGCTGGTTTTGGCTAACTTCTCTTCCTAATTTTGACTGCCTATCCCTTGGGGCTACATGTCAAAATTCGACAGTCGCACAAGGCAAGCAGGTTATAATGAATAAGAAACTAAAAGTCATATGGTTTGTGTGCTGTGCACTTTTCTTGTGCAGGTTACAGGGACGTGGTGAAATTGTTACTTGGTAAAGTATAAACCTTAGCTCCAGTTCTCCATTTTCAGAAGAAAGAATTGGGAAGAGATTTGCCTTTTGCTGGAGTTTAAATGTATACGATGTATACAGCTCCTGTATACAGGAGCTAGCTAGCTCTACGGTGCAATGCAGTATGGTTGGCTGGTACTAGTTTCTTGTGAAAAGAGAGTTAAATATCCTCTATATAACAAATATTTTCACTGTTTGTAGCTTAAAGTTGCATATTAACCACAGCTTTCTTAGGTGCTTGAACCCAGACTTCTTACAGTGGTCCTTTATTTTCTAGGAAAGAAAGCTGTTTATGTAGGTACTAGGTAGATGGATTTAGATTGTGATTTAGGTTTTTATAGATATATATCTCATTCCATTTTCTAAATGTTCTACCTCAATTGAGCAGAATGAAGGTGGAACCTTGTAACTCCCCATAACAAGATTTATTGCTAATAGACTCTGATACAAACAAACTGCTGCTAAAAACAATCACAATTTCTTCATATAGTGAGTTACATTTCAGGTGTTCATATAAACAAAAGCACAACCTTCAGTGGATTTATTATTTGGGCATTTACAGTGGCTGATTCTTTTTGTATTTGTACAGCTGGCATAGAGTTTAATTACTTTAGTCGTTGCTTTATCCTCATGTGCAGTTATTAACATAATCCAAATTTATTTTTGTCATGTAGACAACCAAACACACATCCATTTAAAACTCAATTCAGCCTTACCTGTATGTAGTGACTGCTCATCTGTAATATATAAAATGCTATAACAGGGTCTCCATCTATCTATAAAATAGGAAAGAAAGCTAAATTAAAGCAAGGCATCTCAAAACATATTGATTCTATGTCTACAAAAACCAAACTCAATGACAGTCTGCTGAAGATCCCAAGAAGTGATTTTCTGCAAATACATAAAAATCTGATGACTTATGCACTGAGTTGTTCATTATTATTTTTTTCACACGGGGGCTGTTGTGTGGTTTCCATAATGCTGTAAATCATGATTAAACACATAAAAAAGATTGTTGCCCAAGATCCATTTTAAGCCAAGTGAAACATAATACAATATAAAATTTACATCATTTTCTTGATTAACCCTGGTGAACCTTCAGTCATTATCCATTATAGTAAGAGCAAATTGGAAATGTTGCTTTGTTAATAAAACATGTATAGACATTTTCATGAGTCATAGATTTGATGGTTACTAACAGCTGACACATTCATAATGAAATACTGTAGTTTGGCTTTCTGTGAAAGTACAGTACTACATAAAGCTGCAATCCTGTGTCCTGTACTTCAGCTCTGTATTTTGGTGCCTTTTGGACATCAGATAGTTTTGAATGTTGATCTAAAATTAAGTGCACAGAATATAAATATAGGCAAGAGTTCACAACCTTTACATTTAGGTAATGAATCTTTGTATGTCTTTCATTCATGTTTCATGGTGGGTTCTTAGTATCACCAAGAGCATTTAACAGCTTAAATTGAAACTACTCATCTTTGTCATCCATGGAAGTCTGTAAAGTTTTGCTCCTTTTGCTACTGTGTCAGAATGTTTTCTAATAGATACTTCTGTTATCTCTGTAATGGTGAAGTGCTCTTAGATCTGGCCTTAATGATTCATTACAATCTTTGCTTTAGCTACTTCAGGTCAAGTTGCACCAGGGTGAATTGCGTGATAACATTTTTCTACCAGTTACAGAGCTTTCAGTTTTTGTGTGCTATGTGAAGTATGCCTTGGTGTGCTTCTCGGTCCTGCAATTAGCTGTGTGTGGATGGGTCACTGTTCAGGGCTCTGTGGAAATAACAGGCTATTTAAGTTGTAAGGAAAAAATGGGAGCAAAGAGGTGTTTGATTTTTTTTCTGAAAGATATTTATTCAAGAAAAAGATCATAGAGGCAAAACATAATTTTCGCAATTTCCAGGATACTTGTTTTCATTTTTTTTTTACTACTGAAACTAACCCTGAAGATCTTTATTGACTGAAATCCAGTTTTCAGCAAACACATCAGTAAGAAGCTCAACAAATATTTTGAATAAAGTATTAAACACTTGCTGCAAAATGTCAAATATATTTCTTAAAGGCCAGATTTTTTTTTCATTATGTTTAAAATGTTCAGATCATCCTGAGAAATCATGCAATGATAGCAGTAAACTCAATTTATTGGAACATTTAGTCATAGAATTGCCAAGGTTGGATGGGACCTTTCAGATCATCTAGTCCAACCGTCAGCCTGACACTGAGAAAACCCATCCCTAAACCATGTCACTAAGCACTATGTCTACCCATTTTTTAAATACCACCAGGGATGGTGACTCAGACTTGGCAGCCTGTTCCAATACTTAATAACACTTTCAGTGTAACAATTTTTCCTAATGTCCCATCTAAACTTCCCCTGGCGCAACTTGAGGTCATTTCCTCTTGTCCTATTTGCCTGTGACTTGGGAGAAGA
>BJBW01006065.1:0-142432 GCA_004320125.1 Scolopax mira | reverse complement strand
TGGACCTGCTCCAGCACCTCAATGTCTTTTTTGTGGTAAAGGGCCCAAAACTGGACACAGCACTCGAGGTGGGGCCTCACCAGTGCCGAGTACAGGGGGACGATCACCTCCCAAGTCCTACTCACCACTCTGTTCATGATACAGGCCAGGATGCTGTTGGCCTTCTTGGCCACCTGGGCACACTGCTGGCTCATGTTCAGCTGGCTGTCTGCCAACGTCCCCAGGTCCTTTTCCACCAGCCACTCTGCCCCCAGCCTGTAGCGCTGCTTGGGTTTGGTATGAGCCAAGTGTGACCCGGCACCTGGCATCTTGTTCAACCTCGTACTGCTGGCCTCGGCCCATCCATCCAGCCTGTCCAGATCCCTCTACAAAACCTTTCTACCCTACAGCAGGTCAACACTCCCACCTAACTTGGTGTCATCTGCAAATTTACTGAGGGTGCACTCAATCCTCTCGTCCAGATCGTTGATAAAGATATGTCCGGCCTCCAACTGGATTTGACTCCATTCACCACCATTTTCTGGGCCCAGCCCTCCGGCCAGTTTTTAACCCAGCAGAGAGTACGCCCATCCAAGCCATGGGCAGCCAGTTTCTCCAGGAGGATACTGTTGGAGACTGTATCAAAGGTCTTGCTAAAGTCCACGTAAACAACATCCACAGCCTTTCCTTCATCCACCAGGTGGATCACTTTGTCATAGAAGGAGATCAGGTTAAGCAGAACCTGCCTTTTATGAACCCATGTTGACTGGGCCTGGGTGTCTGTCGTGTGCCGCAGTCTGTAAATTTTTCAGGTTATGCACCAAGACTATATGAATAATTTGCCTATGTGTGCATATCCTCTACAGAGATGAGCTGGATGGCTGATCAAAAGAACCCAACCTATCATTTTTTACTAATTACAATTATAAAGAAAGCAAAGAAGAAGTTTTCTATGGCAAAAAACACAACACATAAGCTTGGCAGATGATAACTGGAACAGTTTCCCATGCATAAGGATGCCACGGAAAGCAGAAATCCTTGTGGAGAAAAAACAGACAAGGGGGGCGTTGTGTCTGACATCTCTGTCAGGGAAGCAATGCAAGAAGAAACTGGATCGGATATAGGCATCACCAAGTTAGGTAAGGCCATGTGAATCTAGGGAATTCAATAGTGTTAGGTTAGGCAGAAAAAAAGATTCCTTATTGATCCCCTCAGCTGTTGTGTTTTTGAATTACAGTATAATAGTAGCATTAACAAAACCAAATGCAAGGGCTTCACTGTGCTTTGTTGGGTTTGTGCTCTTCAGTCTTGGTAATTTTTTTCTCTCCACTTGCAAAATATGGATGAGGATATAAAGGGAATACTTTGCCCTATCTCATCCACAGTGTCTGTTTCTTGACAGCTAAGATCTCCATTTAATTTCTAGAGATTTTAAATATAATTTTGTATTGTGGAGAAAAAGAAACACCCATTGCAGGTGTAAGGTTATTAATAAAGGTGGATTTGTAACTTGAGAACATGCTTTCAAACAGCATATTGTTAAAGCAATGCAAAATTAAAAGTAATAGTAATGTTCTGTTTCTAGTTTGTCTCAGTGTCATTATTAGATCTTCATCCATCTTTGGTATTTTTGCTAGCAGTTTTAAGGTTACAAAAGAGAGCACCAGCACTTAATAGCAATAAAGTAAGGCACTGAATATAGAATTACCCATTAATACTGAATGGTAAATTTCTTGATAACTGTGTATACTGTAGGTATGGACTGGTAGATTTGTATAATATGATGTAGTTATTTTTCCTAAAAAGGAAAAAAAATAAGAAATAAAAAATTATGTCTCGGTTTCTCTCATTGAGTGAAACTTTTCTGAGGGAAGAAAATGTGCATGTTTCTTCTGTAGCAGAGCTGGAAGAGGTGCTCTTGTACAAGCAGATGTTGAACTAAATTGGATTTTTTTTTTAATGTTCCTCTGTTGTGATGTTTACTGCTCTGACTAGATCCCAGTCTCAATTGCAACCATTGGTTTTCTCAATATTTCAATACATATTTAAAATTCAGTCAGGTTGCATGCAAAGCACTCACATTTTGTGAATGTTAGATGTAAGCACCTATAAGGTAATAACTGCATCCACAATTACTCTTTCCTTGGCTCCTTCCAGTTGCCCAGTGTGAGCCCTCAGAAGACCTGCCCTGAACTCTCAGATGCTGCTTTTGCAGATATGATATGTATATATGCATTCATTTGGTAGACATGATATATCTGCTTCTGAAAATATAGCTCCCAGTTTTCAGACTTGGAATTTCCAGGCAGATAATTAAAGCAATCTTGCACCTTCCAACCGGCACCTGCCGCTGCACGAGCAGCCAACCCGGCTCAGCTCTCCCTGATCATATTCATGTTTGGACGATAGTGTTTCATGGTTAATACAAATCATAAACAGGCTGTAAAAGCTGAAGCCTCAATGAATCCTAGCTTTTAAATTGCTGGAAGCTAAAGTTTTAAAACTGATACTGCAAAGTGAAAAATGAAATTTAACCAGGCATTTTGGTGAAGGAAAAATAATTTATTGGATGTAGGATGAAAAGCTGTGAGAGTAAACATCAATCTCATCTCAGACACATGTCATTGATTGATGTTTGCTCTGTGCTGCTGCCTGGAGGTAAACTCTTTGAAATAGCAAAGTAGGTACTTTATCTGTCTGTGGATAGGAGCACAGTTTGTTAAGTTACTGCTTTTTTGAGACCCTGCTACATCTTTATGTTCAATCAAAGTGAAAACAGTAAATCAGAGTAATTGCTTTACCCCACGGCATTTCTGTTTGTAAATGGGAAAAAATACTGTAAAAATCCTCAAATTAACTTCTGCTGTTTAAGCTAGATAAAAAGTCTAAAAAAGTCAGTTGCAACCTAGGAAGGTACTTTATTGATTATGTCACTTGTTCATCAAAGGCAGCCTTTTTGTTATAATCGAGCTGACAGTTCAAATGTCATTAGGGAAAACATTTAATGCTCAAAAATGTAAGGTTGCCATCTCTAAGAGCTCCCCATAACCCATTAGCAAGTACTTCCCAAACAGGCATTGTTTACACTTAGCTGAAAATGGAACTGGTACCAAGAAATTGGCAAGGGGAAACCATGGACATGAGCAGTAAAATCAAAAACGAGCATTAAATGACAGCACTTTCATGTTAAGCACAGCAATTCAGCAAGCAAAATAACCTGAACTGTTGTAATTAAATTGTCAGAATTAAGACTGCTTTCTAAAAATGTTTGGGGCTATTGCCTTTACAAGGTTTCAGGATGGTTAGGTTTTTTGTATTTTAAAATATTGCAGAAATATGGGAATGATGGCATGTTTAAATTCAAATTTTTCATTCTGAATTCAGTTTCATAATCACTCTCCTGCATCGGGGCTGGACTGGTTTTTTTTGTGTGTTGTGTAAGTATTCCCCTACAATTACTCTGTTTAGCTGCTTTGGCATAAATTGGTAATTCAGAGGAGAATTAGACTATTAAATATTTAAAAAATTGTCCTCACTTCATACTGAAATTTAGTATATTGACTTGTGTGCCAGATCACAATTTGTGGGGAAATGTTGAGAATAATCATTTTAAAATTTATTTTCTTGACATATTGCCTGTTTTTCATGGTTTTGAAGCAGTTCCAATTTTGTTCATAATTCAGAAATGACCATGTGCTAAAATTTAATTTCAAAGATATATGTGTCCTCACAGAAAACATGTTCACTGGTCTAGTTTTACTCTTGAAACACACGTATCTTTTGGTCACTTATGGTGTGGGTTTTGTTTCTGGTTTGTTTTTTTTTCCCCCCTGTTATTTTGGAACATGATCAGCTATATGCGGTCTCAGGGGATATTCAGGGGCTCCACCTGGCAGCTTGGAGATGGTATCATTTCCACCACGCTGAGAGTGGGTGTTGAGGGCCAATGGCTTTTTGTATGGAGCCTCTTAATCTGATTATGAAAGAAGAGGGGTCAGTTTGGGCACAAATGAAGAAGTCGACAAAATATGGGAAAGAAGTTCAGCCCTTGCAAATGGATCTAGGTCTTCCCTAGTAAAGGCCTGCCAGGAGCCCGTGGGAACTGCAGTTTTGCCAATTTAAGAAATCATGTCATGTTAGTGTGAAGCGTCAGCTCTGCTTTTGTTATTAATATTTCTAGACTTCAGGTTCTGAAAGTTTTGTGCAAAGTGCCACACGTAGCTGCTGAGGTGAAGGAGATCAACCTCCTGGGTTAAAAATAATAACTGCAAATAAACAAGCTGCTCTTGCTACATCTATAGCACAATATTTTTATCTGTGGGAAGGTAGAAGGAAGGTGTGTGGGGGTGGTGGTGATGGCGTGGGTTGCAAAGCCCTTTCAGAGAATAACGAACTAAGAAGTCCTTGGACTGGAAAATTATATTCGGAGGTCTTTAAAGGCAAAGGCGAGATTGCAGGTTACTGCAAACTATAACGAGTTCAGTAATTGTCACCAGCTGTGTGTACAGGCACGGTAACAACTTTCCTCTATTGTGCCAAAGGGGCAGCCTGAGTGACTGTCCCCTTCCTTTGCCAGAAAATAAACTGATGTGAGGCGAGGGGAGCTCCAGCAGTCTCGCCCTCATTTTACCTACCTGCGTTTCGACAGCCTCAAAGATGCCAACTTTTATGAGGATGCTGGTCTTGTAGCGAAATAACAATATCCTTCTTGAATCCCCCCATAGTGGAGTGGCACTTCTGTGGCTTCTGCAAAGATCAAGCAGCATGGTTAATGCACACCATACGTCTGTAAAGGCATGTAATTCCTCGGTGAAGGTGCAGTGCTTTGTATTGTGGGAAAGAACATCTTCCTCCGAGTGCAAAACTTGGGCGTTCCCTAAAAATGAAGGACAGAAGAATATGTTGGTGCATTGTCTCCACCCAGTTCATCATGGAGATTAGACCTTTTTACTTGAGTTGTTTCAAGCAGTGATGTCCGCGGGAGGTAAATTGAGTCAGAAATAGTGTACTTTAAAACAAACAAAAAAAACCAAACAAAAACAAAAGGAGACTCTTCAATGCTTAAAACTTTAGGCTTTTTATATGATTTCTTCCAGTCTAGCCTGAGACTACATAACACTTTGGACTTTGTAGGAGATTAAATCCAGTCCCAGGTTTTTTAGGTAAGGTTATTGCTCTGCTCCTTGGCTGTCCCCTGAGCCGTCTCTGTCTATTTCTAATTAAGGACTAAAGGAAGTGGCTCCTTCTGGTGTCAGGAGTAGAATGAAGAAAGCTATGAGCATTTCTGTCAGTACTGTGGGGAGGCCGGTGCTGCAGCCGCCCTCCCATCAGGCACCAGCATGCCTGAGCTCTCCTCTTCAGGCTGGTCTCATGGGGAGCCACGCTCACCTAGTGCACTGCCGAAGAGTGGGTGGCCATCAAGGTAATTTTCCAAAAGGCATCACAACAGATTGAAATTTATTGAATAAACCTATTCTGAGAAGTTTGGCAAACTATTGGTATTCTGCTCTGTAAAATACCTGAGAAAGAAATTATTCAAAATATCCTAAGAAGCAGCAGAGAAGGTAGGGCTGCTGTTACCATGTAGTGGTGATGGTGTTCTGGAAGTGCTTTGAGCCTGAGACACTGGTATTTAGACATAATTCATTGGTAAGTCCAGTGTGTCTCTTGTCAGAGCTTAGGGCTGAGATAAATCACAGTGTGTTTTTAAACCAGCATGTTAAATTTGAGATAGTGTAGTTGTTGTAATACATTATTTGTTCATATGTAACTTTTCCAAGTGTTTTGTCTTGTTGCTCATGCTTCAGTTCATGTCAGTTTGAGCATGAATTTGAAACAGATGCAGCATTTTAAAAACAACAATACACTATTTAAAAATGATTAAAATTCATTCTTTTGGACTTCAACCTGTATGAAACAAATATAAATGACACTGACTTTTGAGAGATGAATGGTTACGTGTTCCTTGGTTTACAAGTCTTTCAAAACTGCTTCAAAGTTTTGGATCATACTAGCAAAACCCTTCATAAATAAACTGATGTGTGAGCATGCATATAACACATGTATATGCATACATCACCCACATACGCACACATGCCCCAGTGAGGAAAAAATTCTTGAGACTTTCACGAACTCTTTCGTCATGGCTTAGCTATGGAAAAGGCACACACTGTAAATGATAAAAAAGGTACATGCACATTTGAGATTGTTTTAAATTACAAATTTTTAAAAAAGAAAGAAGCAAGAAAACTATTAAGAAGAATAATTTTCCATTAAGTGAAGTGTTTGCAATAAAGACAATTATAGCAGTTGACAGTATTCTTCTTGAACCAAAATAAATAAATACATTTGGCGACATACGTTCAATGAAATGTGATTGTTGCAATATTCATGCAAATAAGGAGCAGCCTCACAAATGGTAGAGATTTTGCCATCTGGTATTACCAAAGGAATACATCTTCCTAACTTACTGCTTATAGCTGGCATATTAGGCATTGTCACACAGTTCTGCCATTTGCATAATCATTCTGAATTATTGCAGGTTGTGCATTGCGGTGCCAACAGTGAACTTCTCACTCAGGAAGGGGGTTCAGAGATCTGATGACTTGAATGTCTCCATCGAATAAAGGGATAAAAGTGTCCTTCCACTTCGGGAGTATCACATCAGTGCATTTTTAAATTCGTATGAGGCCCAGTGAAGAATGTTGTGCTTCTTTACTTCCAGGAAGCCAGGCAGAGATCAGTATTATAATTAATCTCAGGGGAGCTGCCCATCTCTGTTTGACTGCAGGCTAGAGTCCAATGCAAAGCATCCCAAAGAGTCAAGAAGTTCTGGATGAGGAAACGTGGCTGAGGATGGAGTTATAACTTCAGGGTGCCAGAAAGTCTACGTTAGATGTGGAGGTTGTTGTTAGAAAGTCTTTCACCCTGACTTAACTGATGGGCGTACGCTCAGATAGCATGGTGTCGTAACTGAGGACCATGGCTCACCTAGCAGTAAATGACAACTGCTCTGCCTCTGGCCTTGGCAGCATGTGCAGCAGATGATCTTCTCTTACAGGGACCTCATGGTGCCTTCACTATCCCCTTCTTCCTGGAGGAGGGCATTTTCCCATCTCAAAACTCCACCCCTTTGATTGCCTCTTCATGACACTGCTTTTCAAAGAGAGGGTGTTGGTATGAGTAACATGCATTGTTCATGAAAAATATGGAATAAACCCCAAAAAACTAAACCACCTGTAAGTGGAATAAACAAACGGATGGTTGGAAGCTGCCTCCAACCTGCTTTACTGAAACTCTGTGTTTCATAATAAACCTTTGTATTTGAGAGCGCAGCTCAGCATTTGGCATCTGCCCTCAGACCCCTCAGAAGGGTACTCTGCAGTCCAGTTCCAGTTAGCAGCACTGACAAGGAAAAAAAAAAGAGTCTGTGTTTGTTTGGTGCCTGCTATGGTATTGTTTTGAAATACTAATAGCGTCTAACATATCCCATGTATTTTCAGTGCTCTCAAGTCTTGAATTAGAATCAGATAGCTGTTGGCCTTTTGACTGCCTTGCCTGAGGCATACTAGGTAACATCACGTGGGCAGCCGATGCAACATATGTTTTGCTAACTAGGAAGCTGGTTAGCAAGACAACCTTTTTCTTATTAACACATGGTGCACTTAACGCGACATTAATATATATTTCTACTTTACAGATTTACAGTGCCAGAAGAAAGGCAGTAGCTGAGCTAAGCAAAATAGGCAATCAGCATACTCGTCACATTGTCCTGAAATAACACGTAAACCTTGTTAGACACATTGGCTTCCTTTGTGAGGGGAATAAAACGTAACAGACTGCAAATGTGCAATCCTGTGTTGTTCTGTGGAGATTCAGGGAAAAGATTTTCTGGTTTACATTGTCATGCTTTAAACTAGAATTTTTTGGGAAAAAAAACACGTTAATTTTTATTCTGAATGTCTATATTGAAGATTATCTCATTTCTAAAAATTAATACTGTTGTGTAATGCGATGATTTTATTCTCTCTCCAGCTACACTCTACCAGCCATACATACACTGTCATGCCAGTATTCATTTATTCATGCTCTGAAGTTGTGATAGTGTCAAATCCATCAGAAAGAGGAATTGTTTCAGTAGTAGTTTCACGACTTGGCTGATTAACAGAGATCAGAAGAAGCAGCCTAACTGTGGAAACCACTACAGCATGTAGTTTTAACAGCTCTTTAGGGAGCTAGTTAATGAAAGAATCACTACAGAAACACATCCATGTGAAAAAAGGAGCATTCTCGTACAACACTCAGAGGATATGTCATAAGTGGAAATATGTTCATAATTTCTATTTACTCATAGCTGTAATTACCATCTGCCTTAAGAGTACTTTCAGTCTTTGTCAAAGTTGTTTAGATATTTTCTTTGTCACATTTCAAGCAGAGAAGTTCTGCACAGACTAGATCCTGCCTTGTGATTTCTTTTTTATTCTTCTGTAAGAATTTAATTATCTATTCTCTGTGTGAAGAAAGCACCAGCATTCCCAGAGACCTGAGCCTCCCCAGCCTGCTTGGACTGGCATTCATCTGATTCATGTTCTTGCTTATTTTTGCCATCTGTCTGCAAACCAGAGTTCTTCACTTTTAAATTCATGCTGGTTTATATGTTGCCCACTAATTTTTAACTCTTAAAAAGCTATTCCTCTTTTTTGCTGCAGTGTCTACGAGCCTGATAGAAACGTGCTGCGAAGGAAAGAATGGGAAAGGAGAAATCAGGAGGCCCAGCAGGAGGATGGCACGTTTAACACGAGTTACTCCCTCTTCAGTGAACCATATAAGGTAGATGCTTCCCAGCTGGGTGGCTTGCTTATTTATTTATTTATCTATCTATTTATTCCACAGTACAAAAATGCAGCCTGCAGAAGGCATTGTCCAGGTTTTGGCACCTTCCCACGAGTTCTAGCCTCACAAAATTCATAGAGAACATTTATGGTTCATTGAGAATCAGATTTTATAGGGGGGTGTGTGTATATAAAAGCTTCTTACAATGTTCATCAGCACACGAGAATAAAATAAACTAGAAATATCCTAACAATATTTGAGATGGAATTAAAACTAGGAGGTGAAGGTGACGGTGCCCTGTTTTTGCAACACTTAGAAAAAAACAATTGTGTTAGAATTGTGTGTGAAGGTCAAGCAATACAGTAAACATTATGCTCTGGCCAAGGTTAATGCAATGAAATATCTTGGTGTTTGCTTTTTTTTTTTCCTGTAAGCATTACCAACAAAATTTTTAATCTAGACATGTTTTGCCCTCACCAAAGGTGGGAGTAACTTATGAGTTTCAACTCCCTGTTTTATTCCTTATGGTAACAGTAGTGTGATGGGGTACAACCATCTCTCCCCACTCTCTGTTCAAAGGGTCAAGCAGGTTCCTCTGCAGTTTGCAGAAGCCTGCAAACCATACCTTTGTGGCTTCCCCTGCATGCATCGATGTATCATCTACTTTGCCCTTCTAGTAATGTCCAAGTTACTGTTAAAACCACCACATGGTGAAGCCTTTCTGTCCACACAGCAACAGTTGTCCTTGATGCTTTGGGTGCTTTAGTGCCAATTTGCAGGAGTCCTATCTGGGACCCGGCACTTGGATTCCATAATTGACTTCCATGCTTCTGTGTTTCTGCCCAGGCCCATCCTATTCAACAGCTTTTAACTTGCTGTTTTTTCAGAATGTTGTTTCTTTATATTCCCTAATAAAAGAGAAAGATCTACCACTTTCAAATCATGTCCCTTGGTAGAGGACAGCTCTGTCTGCCTTGAAGCTGACCTCCAGCTGCCCAAATTTCAGATTCATTACAAAGGCATTTGGAAACCATGGGAAATGCCTTGAAGTCCTTAAGGCTCTACTTGAAATGTCTACTGTGAGACCAATCAAAGGCTAATCCATGGAAAAAAGCCTGAAAAGCTTAAGTCAGCTGTGTCTTGGCATTTTGTGAGGACTCTGCTGCTATGGGGACTTAATTTTCCATTCAGTGAATCCAATCAAATTGACTCCCCACAAAAAGAGTCTGGGTCCATGGTACTGATTTGACTGTGGTACCTAAAGCTGGAATGCTGAACCTCAAATCACTTATAAAAGTGCAGTATTTTATGCACTTTGATTATTACCTGTCTGCTAATATACAGGCTGTCATGTTGCAGACTTCATGTATCATGACATGTATCATGACAAACACACCAGTAGTTTCTGAGTTATGATGTCTGAAGGCACCTCTATACAACCATAGTAAAATTCCATCAACTTTAATAGGAGTGATGAAAAATCATTGCCATCTCTAGAAGAAGAGAGGATACCGAGTGGGTATCCTTAGGAAGATCAGAATAAGGGCTCTGTCCATGCTTTGTATCTTTAAACTCTATGTCCCTATTTTGGACAAGTGTGTAAAGAAGTGCTGCAGAAATACATCCTACAGCTGGCTTTGTCAAGGAAACATGGAGAAGGGTGAAGCTCAGGACAGAGAACAACTCATCTGCAGCTCTCTTAGTGTCACAGTCACAGCTGTTTGGGATGACCGGTCATTCTGAAAGTATTGAACATCAAAACATCATCAGTAGCATAGTCTGAATGTCATGTGTACACTGGCAATTGACCATTGTGCTGTCTGAACTCATCCAAGCATTTGTGAACCTTCAGTGTGGGGGTGCAGAGCTACCACTTGGAGTTTTTGATCTTATTGTGGAGAGAGGCTGACTGAATAGAGGAAACCTTGTGCGAAAGCAAAACTGAACTCTTACTGTCTTTAAAGAGCGTGTTCAAGTTTTAGCTGTTTCCAGAGGGGAATTAAATTACAGCAGACATTCACCGCAAACTCTGTTTAAATTCAGTATTCCTCTGCACAGCTTGAGAAACATGAGCTAAAGCCAAAGGATTTGCCATTCAGAAGGCCATATCTGAAAATCAAAGGCAGACTGGAAATCTCTTAAATCTTACGTCCTCTCTCACCTTGACATGTATCACTACTCCTGTAACATCAGATTTTCTGAAAAATCCTGACTCTTTGGGTTGCCCCTTATTCTCTTCAAAGTATCCATAGCAACCCTTTATGAAAGATTATGGGAAATCCAGTATCTTTTACTTAAAATGTCTTTTACAGGGGTAAAAAGTAGGAGTTTCATTCCGTATATTTCCTGGACAGAATACCTTATTAACCATATCGGTATTTTTAATGAAGAAAAAAATTCTGATGGCCTTCCATGCAACTATCAGGTTTATTTTTAGATGTGTTGAATCTTGCAGTCTTCAAATGCATGGATGCATCTTGCATTGCAGAAGAATATCAGAGCACTGTGAGTTGGAAATGCTCGCACAGAACACTTTTCCTACATACTCATTTTGTGATCATGTTTTCCCCTATGTGAATGACTAAATAAGGCCAGAAATATTTCAGAGCAAATAATAGAACAAACTGTTATGTCTAAAGCTCATAACAAGTTACCTCAGATCCCATCTTGTTTGCAAAAGGATGTAGGTGAACTCTTCTGAATGAGATCAGATCAGCACAAAATATTCTTACCTCAGGTTGTCCCCAGTGTATCCAGAAGGAATGAAAAGCATCGGCCAGTTACCAACATGTGCCATGGTACAGGCATTAGCTTGGTCTGCTGCAATTATTCTTGTGGTTGTCTGGGATCTCTCAATACAAGGTGTCTCTATGTGACCTTCACATTACAACCATATAGAAGAGAATTTGCTGACTTCTCTGGTCTAGCAATAGTCTATAGATAATCAGAAAGGCTTTTATTTACTTCCCATCCAACTAGCAGCCATCAGAAAGAACTGACCTTCTGTTAGGGAAGTTGGACTTTCCAGGGGCAAAACTTGCACATAAATTCTCCTACATTCATGGACCTAAAGGCAGCTGGGTGCAGAGCTGCCCCACAAGCTGTCTGTGCTGTAGGAGATTTGTTGGTGTTAGGAGCCCCCTTCCATTTGGTGGTCCTTGTTGTTGTGATCCTGGCAGGGAAGGAAACCTCACACACACAGGCTGGCTGAATCAGGCAGGGTGCAGGCCCAAGGGCAGAACTCTGGGAAGCTGGAAACACACCTCTCTACAAGGTACCTACATGAGGCAGAGGATCCCCTGGAAGCATAGAAGACATCCACTGGGTAAAAGGGTAATTTTCTGTGCCTTCTGGAAAGTAATTCTGATGGTCGAGGTGATGCCAAAGTGTAGAAGCTATTACATTGACCCCAGGAGACACATGAGTATAGCTCCAACCTTTTTTCTTTTCAGAGGTATGTGATGCTTAACCACTTTTGAAGCCTTGTTAATAATTTCCTCTTTTTTAGGGCATCGATGTTATTCTTGTGAAGTGAAGGAACACCCTTTTTTTTTTTAAGTCACCTGCTGCCTATGAATTAATGCTTCATATTTCTTTTCATGGCAGGTTATTGTCCTTGTGACAACAACAGCTGCATATGCAGAGAGAAGATCAGGCTATAGTGGTTGAGCCGTCTCATTCAAAGTCTGAAAAGCAATTTTTCAGATGCAACACTTAGATCTTTTCCCTTCCCACTTCCCTTCAATATATATTATTGATATATATACAACTTTGTTAACATTGTAACAAATGAATGTTAAAAAGCTAGGTTTATTATATTTTATATAGTTACAAGGTAGGTGTCCTTGAAATTTGGGGGGACAAGGTTCAAGCAAGACAGGACTGCTTCTAGTGTCGGACTTAGGAATGCTACCACTGTGGCCCTCTGAAAGTTACTATGTGGCAATCACTGCACTCATTTTCAAGGCGTTTTTGCTCGGATTCAAGTTTTTTAATATGAAACCCTAAAAAGAAGATTTGGAACTATTTTTTTTTGAGTGACTCAATTTTATTTGAAGAGTTAAAAATATAAATACCCCAATTTTCCAGAGTAACTGATGTTGCTGCGACATCTTTTGTATTTTTAATATGACTTTAGGGGGTGTCTTCTTCACTCCATTTACTCCTTTCTCCTTCTTTCTGTTTTCCTCTAAAACAGAGAGTCTTGAGATGAAGGCTTGGCCTTCTGAAGCCAATAGGAGTTTTCCCATCCAGACCCCATGTCTGGAAGAGAGAAACAGCACTTGCTCATTACTGTCTTCCTCTGAAAATGTAAAGAACAACACATGCCTGAATCTTGGCAGGGTCCAAGAAAAATCTCTGCTGCATAAATGCTAATCCTTTTGCTTACAGTGGATTTTAAAGCAAGAGTTTTCAATCTTTTCCAGTATGTTTTATTTGCTTGTTTTATTTCTTAATGGAGCTTCTGCCTTTTCAGTCAGGAAGTAAACGGATGATTTTAAAGACAATGATTAATCTTAAAGGGGAGGGAGGATGACTGTGTTCCCCCTGCTGCACACAGCAAGCTCTGAGCAATGTGAATAATTTGGGGGGTTCTATTCGCCTCATTTTTATTTTTATTTTTTTAAAGAGGAGAGTGCCCTGGAGCGAGCATCCTGTCAGTTTATTTTCAAAGAAGGGGCATAATCACGTATAGTTTTCCCATTGTCTCATGAACTATCTTCAAATCACCTCAGGGTTTTTGGTTGGTTAAAACTGGTGAGTTCACTCGGTGCTTACGCTGGATGTTGTGTGTCTTCCCAGATGCCATGTGAAAACTTAGGTAGGCAGAGAAGAAATTGGGAATGCAGTGTTTTCATTCATGGTTGAAGGAGAGCTTGCACTGGGCTATAGGAAAAGTTTTATCATGGTCAGATTTAATCCAAACCATTCTGTGTAGTTGCAATAATAAATTTTCCAGTTTCCAGGTAATATACTTTAACTACAGCATGATACCAGTGATAGATTTCTTTTTTTATATACTCTAAGGCCCTTTATAGCTTTTCCAGTTCAGGGTAGATTTAAGATGTTGACAAGTGTCTTCAGAGACAATAAGGATTTTCGATTTCTTCCCTCAACACTGCTGCTGAATAAGGCAGTGCTACTTCAGTAAGGATTTCAGCAGAAGCACACAGGGAATTTTGGTTTTCTTACTCTGACTGTTGTAGAACACTCAGATTTTTGTTTTGCAGACTAACAAGGGGGATGAGCTCTCAAATCGCATCCAAAATACACTGGGCAACTATGATGAAATGAAAGACTTGTTAACTGACCGATCAAATCAGAGCCACCTTGTTGGGGTTCCAAAACCTGGAGTTCCCCAGACGTCTCTCCCCAAGCCTGATGAACATCTTGTAGCAGACTCAAGACCGGCGCCTCCTCCTCCCATTTCCAGCACTACTTCTTCCATACCAGCAGCCCTATCTGCCCAGCAGAGCAAAAGCACCGCAATGGGTTGGCAGAAGACTGGGCACACTGCCTCTTCAGATGGCCAGCAGAGAGCAAGCAAGCACGGGCACCGGTCACTGGAGTCACACAAGGGTGACTTCAAACTGGCAAACCAAAAATCCAGCCTGGAGAAACTAAAACGCTATGCATCGAGTCCCACCTCTTCCTCCTCCTCCTCCTCTTCCTCCAACACGGCCCAGCAAAGTTCACTGAGGGCCACGCTAGGAAACAATGTCAGCAGAGTGCAGCAGCCGGCAAAGCTCAATTGTAGCTCAGAAGGAGGAGCTCAAGTGCAAGAGAGACCAGCAAAGCATGGTGGTGGGCACTGTGTCCAAAACTTCCCACCTTCTCTAGCTTCAAAGCCCAGTCTGGTTCAGCAGAAACCAACAGCTTATGTAAGGCCAATGGACGGTCAGGACCAGGCTCCTGATGAGTCTCCAAAGTTGAAGCTACCAGCAGAGACAACTAAGTCATATAGGGGAGTGCCTTCAAACAAGCCTGATTCGGCCAGGACCAAATCAAAGATAACCAAGTTCAGCATTCCTAAGCAAGAAGAGGTAAGTGTTTTTATGCTTTTTATGACATACCCCCTTGGATGGATGGATGATGCCTTAGAATTGCAAACTGCATGTCTTTTTACACATTTTTATCATATTAGTTTGCATGTTGATTTATTTTATTTTTTAACGTTGACATACTATATTGCAAATAACAGCCTCACAGTAATATAAAGATACCTCAACAGTGAAATGCTCAGTCTCTAGGACCATAACACTTGTTATGATGGCACATTTTATAGCACTAGATATTATTACAGTGACTTTTTTCCTGAGTGTCCACATGTAAAGTCTGTATGTTTTTAATTTTTTTCTTTCCTAGGCAGATATATTATTTCTTACTGTTCCTATTTTGTTGACTTTTTTTCTCTTTGGCAATGATTAAATTAAGTGCTTGTGGTCAGAAGTAGTTTTGCCATCCTCAATGGTGTCAAAGTAGCTTTGCAATCTAAATAAATTACTTGAACAGTATGAAATTTCTGCAATAAATGTGAATACAGCAATGAGACTCTTCTTTTAGTTCACAGTATCTGTTTCTGTTTTAAACCAATTTCTGAGAAGGCTAAGATTTGTTTCCTAAAGAATCACCATCTGTAGAAACCCAACCATGCTACAAGCATGAGAAGATGTCTGAAAATGCTTCTAGACAATACTTCTGTTATCAGCATGAGAAATGAAAGATTTCTACTTGAACTTATTTTATGTTCATTTATTTCATGTTCCTTCTATGCCAGTAGGATACCTTGCTTTATCATTTATACATGTCTGTGATTTCCTGTTTGATTTTTTGGACGAAGAGGAAATGGTTGGTTTGGGCAGAATTTTGGTGATTTTTTTTTTCCAGAGGTGCATTCAGAGGCCTGTATGCCAATACAAAGATGGTCACATCATCCTTCATGCAAATTGGTAGAGCTCCCAATTTATAAACAATTTATAGTATTCGTAGAACTAAGCAACTTTATTTGGCTGAATCACCATTGACTTTCTCAGAGCAGAGACAATGATTGTTTCCTTTTATTTGATGGTTGTGTGTGTCTTGCAATGTTTTTAGTCTTAACATTTTTGTTTCTGGCATGGTTAAAAGAGAGGAAAAATCTAATTTTTGGTAGAGTTCTCTGGCCTTTTAATGCCTTTTTTTCAGAAATGGAGTTTACTGTTGTGTTCCCTCTTTGGTTTGGTTTGGGAAAAAAATCTCTCTGGAAGCAATTACTTCTCTCAGCTTTTTTAGGCATTATACCCATGCGGTTTTTCTCTAAGTTAAAGTTCCATCAGTTCCAAACAACACGTAGGTGATGTGTTGTTCTGAAGGGAGGTTGGTTGTTTTAGGCTCTTAAGCCAGATTTGATAAGCAAATTTAGCATTCACAAACTGCTGTAATTGTGCACATAGATCAGGTAATGGCAGATACTAATATCCATTTAGCTATTATTATCTCTTTCAGACTTGTGCTTCTATCTGCAAGTGGGAAGTGTTGTTAGAATTAAAGATGCCAGTGGCAATTGTCTAGATCTTTCAAATTTTCCCCCTTAACATGTATGCAATACTCTAAGGACTAGTTTGGAAAGGCATTTTGATAGGCAATCATTTGTTTGTCTGAAATTCAAGACGTACCATTTGCATTCCAAATTCACCTACCTCAGGAAAGAAAGCTCTCATTTGTTGTATGTAATCCATGCTGATGCATAAGGGTAAATTTATACTGCAGTTTATAGACATGTAGACGTACTTGAGATAGCTTTGTACTAACTTGCTTAGATACTGGTGGCAATGTAGGCTATGGTAGGAGAGAGCAGACTGGAGAGTAGTTACTGAAGTTTTCACTAACTCCACATAGATTTTATATGTGCAGTATTAATGAAACAGTATTAGTATTATTATAATGAAACAGATAATATAATATAAACATTTAACTGAAGTTGAAGGAAGCAGATTAAAAAACATTGTCTGGTAGGTAAAAAAAGAGCTATGCTATTCTAAAAAACGGTGTGCAAATTACTCAGAAGAAAAATACTAGATCCTATAGGTGTTGGCAACTGGAGCTAATTAAAGACAATATTATTTAGATTTTTATGTTGGAGGGCTGAGAGATGGATGCCCATCTTTTTTTCCTTTATTCTGACATTTCCTTTGTTCTAACATTTTCCATCCCAAGTGGCACAAGATGAAATTGGTTACCCACTGGTTTTGCTACAGGGAGAGATATTGACCAAGACTGAAAGTTTTTTCAGTCAGTGTTGCCTAATCCACCCTCCCTTTAATTTTCAATCATACTTCTTTTTATTTCAAAATATTTTTCCATTCTTGTTATCATATGTCTCCTAGTGAAGTTTTGAAAGAATTTCCATGCATTTTTAAAATTTCTGCTTTCAAACTCACAAAACTTCTCCTTTGCATCAAGTGTTCACTGTTAGGGACAGAAGGTTTAGCTTCTCTGAGCACAAAAGCTGTCATGTTCCTGGGAACATTTGCAGGCAAAAGGAGGCCTCTTGTTCAGGGTGGGGCTAAAGGCAATGGCCAGGAAAGAACCTGTATCCCTAGTGGCTATGGGAAGAGTAGAGATGCCATATAGGATGACTGTGAGGGAAAGCACGCTGACGAGTAGGCCACGACAGCGTCTAGGAAGCTATGTGGAAACAGAAATGAGAGTGGCAGAAAGCTCCTAAGAGCAGCCAGGAGAATACGGGAGGCGGGAGAGGGGCAGGGAGCTTGGGGATAAAGTATCTGGAGTGCAGATGGTAGAATGAAGCTTTACATCTGCTAAAATAAAAAGTGTGTGGCTGAGATGGGCTAGGTAAGGCCATTACTATGTTCTGGGGGTTACTGTAAGAAGCCCTGTGAGGTGTTGCTGGCTTGTGATCAGCTTATTGTCCTCCAGGACCCCCATGTCCAGCCAGTCAGCTCCCAACCTGCACTGGTACTGGGGTTATTTCTCCCTCTATTCAGGAGCCTCCCTTTAATAACTGAAAAATAAGAAACAATGTCATGCAAAGCTTATGTCTTCAGCAGGATACAAATTCCTATTCTATACATCCCTTGAGGTTTTCAGAGAAACAGGGCACAAAGTTGGCTGCAGTATAATTATTATTCTCTGGAAATAAAATCACTTGAATACAAATTATAGACCATTAGTTTTCAATACATGAAAAAGGTTGATTTTTAATGTAGTTCAATACCTCATTTACTATTTTTAATCAGTTTTGGAAAACCTTCAGTATCTTGACACAGACTGAAGCTTATAAATTTTTTTTAATTGTTTTAATGAGAATAACTTGGATAGACCTGTGTGTAGAAAGGTAGCAGTTACTCATTTGGGAATTTAATCTTTAGGAGCCAGGTTCATCCGTATTAATTAGAATCCATACCCAACCTCCTGGTCCTTCCAAAATTATCATACTGCTCTGTGGAAATGATAGCTCATCATCTCAAGTACTGCTATTTCACATTTTGAACTACTTAGAAATTATATTACTGTAGGTAAAATCCCACTGTATTGCATAGAAGGGAAGAGAAATTTTATACCAGGGATACAACAAAAGAGGAAGGAAAATCAAGTGCCTCTCTTTTCTAAAATCTTGTTGAGTGAGACAATAAGAAAAACTTAAGATGGCAAATCATGTTCTTTACATCTATTGTTTAATTTCATCTTTATATGCTGCATGCTGCTTTTTTATTTCATTGAAGAAACCTTATCTATTGTCCTTGCTTACTTCTCTAAGGGTTATGGAGCAAGGAAATCAAAGTTGTATTCAAGAATGACTAGCAGTCTAATAGTAAAAAGGATAGATTTGGTTCTGTTGAATTTTGGAACACATTTATGTGAAATGTAGATAGGGTCATCATGAGGACATGTTCTTATTCCACTTCATGGAGTACTTACACAACTTCTTCTGCAGCAGAAGTAATGTACAATAGATTAAATGTTGATTTATTTTTTCTCAATTTTTTCCCCCATTTTTGCCCTGATCTTACTTAGGCAAAATACTATTTGCCTGGATAAGATACTCTCTGCAGTCATCCTCATTCAAGTGGCTATATATAGCTATCAGCATCTGGCATAAGCACTAGCAAGTATTCTTTAAATCTGCAGTCTTTTTTTTGCCTATCAGTTTTATCCCCATATCTTAATAGAAAGCAGAAAAAAACCCCACTCTTTCCTCTCCTTTTTCCCCCCTGCTCTGAAAAAACCCTCCCAAATATGGATTTACTGTCAGGAATTTATTCAAACCCAAACTCTCTTAAGGAGAGCCTTGGTGTATAGCATGTCTAATAAATAGTTCCATTCCAGTTTAAAACTGAAGGTGGAAATTCATGTGTTAAAAAAAAGGGTGCAGCTACATCTCATTTGACAACAGAAGCTCAAGTATAGAATAAATTGGGAAGGTGATCATAATTAGTACATGCTTCCCCTGGAAATTCTGCATATCTGGATCTGCAGCAAGTAGAGGGGAGACAACGTCTCACGAGGACGGAAAAGGGTATAGAGGAGACCTGAGTAAACTCTTCCTCAGAGGCACCACGCCACCTTCCCCTTGCTGTGACAGAACCTATTGAACTGTTGCAGGACTAAGAGTTGAATCTGGGTTTTTCTTCTCTGCTTCCCAGGGTGTTCAATTCTGTCCCAGAAAGGCAGAGATGAGAACGGAAGAGCAGCTGAAGATGCTTTTAGATAAAAAGGGAGGGAGAGATTGAATGCATTAGCAAAAAGGTCCAGACTTCATCCGGCACCATTCTAGGATGCGCCCAAAGAGTCTGGAGACATAAGCGTAGAATTAAGTGTGGTGTTTTTCCTCTACCACTTATCAACTTTATTGAAGAATTGCAGTGCTTGAGAAGCCAGTTAGCAATCACAGCACTCGAGTACTGTAAGTATGAGCCAGTTGTAGATGTTTTCTTTCCCAGATGTTCATGGGAATGAGTTAGCAAGCTGCATTTACAGGAAGACACAGCTCAATTCATCCCTGTAATGGTACCACTGACCTTCCTCACAAATAAAGGATGTTTTCCCACGTTAAACAGGAAGAACTGGACAACAAGAGCAGTGTGGTGCAAAGATCCCTGCTAGTCGTGGGTTATTCAGGACCTTCGAGTGTGTCTGTGGGAGGGCTGTGCATTACGGCCTGTTTTTATGTACGGGAGCTCAGCAGACTAGGACTGCAAAGAAAGAGTGTATTAAATAGCCAGGGAAGTGTTCGAAATGCTCTTAACAAACACAGCAGAGACCACAATGCGCAAAGACGGATTTTCAGGATAGTTTCAAGTCGTGACACAAACCTCTGCTTTCCTGGCGTTCCGCAGTCTCCCAGGCACACAGCGACCGTGTGTGCGGGCAGATTCATCGAACACAGTGGGACTAATCTCTCTGGTTACTCTTGCATGGCAGCTCTCCTAGTTTAGACGCCTTTACTTTGACTTTTAGAGCCTCCCTAGTTTAACTGTTTCTACCCTCAGAAAAACAAGTTTTTTCGCTTTTGAATTAAATATCAAAATCTCTTTTTTTTTTCTGGGAAAGCACTAGCTAAACTTATCTATAGGTTTTTGAAAACCAAAAAAACCCTATTTACATAGACCGTAAATTTTTCTATATGGACTGATTGCCATATGGTATGTGCTATGCATTTGTTGCTATGGTGAATCATTTGTTGTTCCTGTTTGTTTTTCACTGGTAGGATGACTATCAGCAGAGAAAAATCTCTTGAAACTGGATGTAAAGTTATGATTGTCAAGGGAAATCCTTAATGTATGCACCTGCCATTTTGCAAGTTTTCTCTGAGGTTGTTTTTGTCTAATTATTGAAAAAATATTTTGAGCAGTTCATTTGGGTCTGGGGATAAGCCAGATCCTCCCTTTGATAAAACTAGTCTTTCCATCTTTTGAAAACTTGGAAGAGCATCCACTTTTGGGATGAAGTTAGTTTAATGTATGGAAGAATATGGTTCATTGTGAGAAAAGTGTATTCCTCTTGCCTTTTTTTTTTACCCAGAGTGGATGGTTTGGTTTATGAATCAGCTCTGGAGTTCTTATAAAAGTAGAGGCATAAAAATGTCCACAACCCTGTATAACTACTTCTTTAGTTCCTTTTGGTAAGCACCAAAGTTATTGATGAAGGAAATAAGGTTTCTAGAACTACAAAAAAAAAGTTTTTAATTGTGCATTTTGTCTGATTTTTTGGAATCCATTGTAGTGCTTATGATGATGGTTACTGGATGTACTAAAAATCCTCCCTACCAGAAACAAAGTAGTCTAATAGACCTCCTTTGTGATATGTGCCTCAGAAGGTACATGGCATAGCTATCACTTTTCCACCTTTGGCCTCATTAATATGGATTGCTCCCAGGCCTGGAAGGGCATTCAGCAGTTGGAGAAAGAGGTCCTTCTCTGGACGCACGCTGCAGCATGGCTCTCCCGCAAGCGTGAGAAGCTGTCCTCAGTGCGAGGTTTCGGCTGAGCATCTCCTCTCCGTCTGCTTCATGGCTCCTGAAACAAAGGGGTGCTTAGAAAGGGTTAGGGTACGGACAGAGAGCAAGGGTGGGCTTGCTGTGGATTTGCGATTACCAGTGAAATACTTAGACACAGTCTGCTTCTCAGACCTTACATTGCACAACACTAGAGCGTTGTATCAGTGTGCAGTCAGGTGTGGAGTCCAAGACCTCGTTGTGCCTGCAGAGCAGTTATTAATGCCAACTCACATTCTCCTTTCCAATAATTTTAGCAAGTAGAGCATTTCTGTCTACTCTTTGTCTTCACAGCAATCTACAGGGGATCATGTAGGATGTAAAGGTGGTTTAGGATTTTTTTTTGTTTTGCTTTGTTTGATTTTTTTTTTTTAATATCCATGAAAAATATTTTCCTGCTTTGTTCTGTAGTTCCCTCAGTCTTTCATGAATCAGTGATGTGAAACTGTCACCACTGAACATGCTCACGGGGCTCAGTTATGACTGATGAGCAAGAGAACTAAAGGAAAATAAAGTGAGCTTCACAGATCACTGTTAATTCCAGCTAAATAAATAATGTATATGTGCCACTTGATGTGTAAGGTTAAAGAGGTCAGACCTCCAGTAATTGTTGTAAATGCATCCAGCCAGGCCAGAAGCAGTTAAATTCTTTATTGTTGGTCACATATTCACTTACAGTAAATGAAGACAAATATACCCTTAAATATCTGCATGTAACATACTTTATTCACCCAGCACATCGTAAAGTTGTCATTTCCGTAGCACTTCTGAGTATGGAAGATCTATCCCTGTGGTATCACAAAATAGCTTCCTAGAAAAGTAATTAACAGAAGGCTTTCTCTTTTTTTTTTTTTTTTTTTTTTTAAGTTCAGAAAAGATAAATAACGTAGGCGTCTGATTTCCTGTCACTCTTGGTTAACTTTGTATGAAAATGGATAGCTTCCAAATTAAAGCAGGCACCGGCCTGTCTGGAGAAAAATGCATCTGTAAAAAAATGTGTACATTACATATTCATGTAGTTCCAAATCTCTTAGTTGTATTTTATATATAACAATCGCATGTTCAGAAATATGGTACCTTTTTTACTTCATGAGTTAAAACCAGCATGCCAGAAAGGCTGAGATTGCTTCTTGCACGGTTTAGTATAAGCATTTCCTTTCCTAAATTCCCTCATACAGGTCCCACTCTCTTCCCTCCACACCAGCATGTTTCTCTGAGTGATGGAGGCTCAGTGTGAGGTGGCTTTACACCACATTTCATTCAGAAGATAAATAAACAAAAAGCATTCAGGCCAGTGAGCCACACGGTCAGGAATATTGAGATCCAGCATTTTCTCACAGAACCAAAAATTGGCATTTATATTCCTCTGCATTTGTTGCAAATGGCTGTAAGGGAAGCTTGTGTTGCTAGAAAGAGAGGAAAACCAAGAGTATTTCTTGTTAACTCATGTCACTAACACATGTTTAAGGAGAGATGGGATTTCAAACACTTTCTGCTTTGTAACTATTTTGAAATGTAACTGTATTGAAGATGTTGGGTTTTTTCTTGCACATGCTAGAGGTTATTGCTATTTAAAAACCAGTAGCATAATGTATTATTAATCAATTTTTTCATTTATTTAAAGGTAGTTGCACAATTGCATTCAGATGCAGAGGTGAGTACAGCTTTATGTGACTGCTACAACTTCTAGAAGCTGAAGTAGAAAAAGGGAAGACAGCTGCGAGATTATTAATTACAAACATGGTGAAAACTGGTATTAACACAAAGTATATACAGAATGGCCATGATTTGGCTGTTATGCATAATTTTCTAAGAGGCCTTCTATGATTTTAAATACAATCTCGGAGACAACTGATACAAGAAAGCACGTTAGCTGATTAGTTTCTGATTTCATGGAAGTACCAGTCCAGAGCGGAGATATGCAGCCTAGAATAAAGGCATGGGATGGAGGACCAAGTGCAATGTGAGTCGGGCAGTTTCAACAATACTGTAAACAGATAATGAATGGCTTTCTTGCACCAAATCACAGATTTTTAGCATGCAGGAAAAGTTAAACATTCAGAGATAGAGAGGACATAAGAATCATCTGGGCACCCAAAGAGAAAAGAATGAAATAATGCTTTGAGAAAGCCACCAAAAAGGAGGGGTTAGTCACGGTCTAAATTTTTGTCCACATGGAAGGACCAAGTGCAATGTGAGATGGACAGTTTGAAAAATACCATGTCAATGCCACAGTCAATATCTATGTTGAGGACTGCATGCAAGATCTTTCAGTAGCTTAGAGATGGCTGAACAGGCCCCAAAACTTTGGGGGTTTGCTGCAGTATGTTTGTTCCTGTGGGGAGCCTTCCTTCCTGTGCAATTCCTGCTCCCATATAGGAATGGACCCATGTCTAGAGGACACTCCTGACAAAGAATCTAACTGCACGATTATTTCTAAAGAAGTTTGTGCTCTCCCATGAGGACGAGAAGGACTATCAGCTTCTTCACAGATGTGATAATGCAGTCTCAGAAGGAAAATGCAGTACTCATCCCCATATAAGTGGTATGGCAATATGCACAAAGCTGGGCTGAGATATAAATGGAGCATCTGTGGCAGGTGGAAGAGGTAAAACCTCATGCTCGCATAGGACATGCTAAATGTCTGTGAACAGCCTTTTACACAGAGCTGGAGTTTTCTGGAACAGAGCAGGTCTTTTTTTTTTGTTTTGTCCTTCCTTTTCCCCACTCAGAGTTTATAGCCTCTGATAATAGTCAGTTGCATTCTTGTCAATAAACCAACAACACTGCATCTTTTTACTGCTGTAATCTCTTCCATTCAAGAGTTTCAAAGCCCTTCATAAGCATTAATGACAGCTCTGAAAAGAATGTATTAAATCTGGTTACAGAGGAGTTAGCTGAGGTGCAGTCAGATGGGGACACCTTTCTCAATAGAAGTAGCTGTGACAGCTACACCACAGACCTGGCATGCTCTGGCCCTGTTTGCCAGTGGTCCGTGCTGAGGAACCATCTAAAAAATTATTAGGGAGGCTGGGGCAGAAGACAGGACGGCATACCTTATCCTGTCCCCAAATCAAGGCTGAGGACGCCTGCAACTGTCCACAGGCCCAGAGCAAGCACAGCAAGGGTGGATCGGTGTCAAAACAGAGAGAAGAATTGAAGAGACTGAGCTCCCAATTCTGTGGTTGGCTATTTGTGGCACAACTCACCATGAGGCAGAGCAGCTCATGAGACTCTTCCATAGCCTTGGCGCTGGAACTGGAAGTTACGCAGAAGCATAAGGAAAGGCTTCTTGCTGAACTCTGAATTAATGGTCCTTGCTGTATTTCTTCCAACCATTTAGGTCACTTGTGGCAGAGACAGTTCCTGAGTGATTATGTCACTTATGGTTTACCACTTCCATCTGAGTTATTCGCTGCACATGCTCCACTAGAAATTAATAGGAGTTTTGCCATTGCATTCAGTGGTAGTGAGATCAGGGTTTGACAGGGATGAATATTTCTTTTCTACATTATATGAACTTCCTTTGGTCAAGAAGATATTGCTGGAGCGAAGACAGTCTTTTTTCTTCAGTCTTTGTTTTGTTCCAGAAATGGAGATGTAATACTTGTGGTTGTTTTCTGACATTGTTATTACTTTGAAGGCAAAGTCAGCAATTGTAGTGTAGAATAGCAATTGGTGGCAGAAAGTGGTATTTGAATTCAGAAGTGCTATGCTGTGTTATTCTATTAACTTCAGGACATATCTTTAGAGCATCAAAGGAGCTTCTTGACCAGTCTGAGGTGCCAGGCTCACTTTTTCTCTCTTGTAATTAAAATTTCTAGCTCCCTATTCAGAATAAGTTTCCTTACCACCTCTTCAGTGAATAAATCTGTGTGAGTGATTTCCTGACAGTTGTACATTAGGAATTATGGCATATCCCTGCACATAACTTACAGAACTATCTCAATACACACAGAGGAGACCATAAAACATGCCGAATGGGGATTTCTCAGATATGCTAATTGCTGCTATATAAAGAGCACGGGATGAAGAGCTGACACAGAGGAAGTTCAACTGAAAAGTACCTGCCACAAATCTTTGAAGGTTCACAGAGGAGCAAATCCTGCTGCTGATGCTTCACAGCAAAGCTGCGCTGAGCACAGCCTTGGTAGCTCAGTGAGCTCAGGTTCCAAGGGCTGGCAGTTCCCCGCAGGCTGTGCAGGGGCTGGGATGGGGGTCTGCCACCTCCGGGATCTGCTGCTGGCCACGGGGGGCCAGTGGGCTCGGCATGGGAGCAACTCCCACCTTCTTGGCTCCTCAGTGCCTGGATGCGGTTCCAAGGCTGGGTTTTCCTATGTGCTAAAATAGCCCCAAATAGCCCCTAATTTACTTCTCTTGAAATGGACTGGACGGCATTTCCCGCTCCCATCTTGTCTTGTCCATGGGCTTGGCTCTCAAACTAAAGCTGCTGTTTCCCCTAGACTGAATTTTTTGCGTGTTCAGAGCGTGGGCTGGTCTAAGAAATGGACATCCACTACCTCTTCTGTGTAGGTTAGGTTTGCCATTCAGTGACAGGAAGATGCTGTCCAAGTAAATGATTCTCCATAGTTTTTTCGCAATTTGTACTAAACTGATGTCCATGCCAAACTTTGCAAATGAGCTCTGTGTTTGTGCAAAACACCACAAAAGAATTTTCAGCGTAGAGGGGGAGATATAATTCAGCAAATATGCATGTAATCAGGTGTGAGTTACATACTTGTAGCTTTTTTTGATGATGCCTTTTATATGCTGACTACAGATAGGCATTTATTCACTCAGTGGAATGGGGCAAGATCACTGAACTCATTTTAAGTAGGCCATTAAACAGCAGTGCTTAATACTGATTTTTAGCCATTGCACTTGAACCCTTTGCCTTGGGTTGACTCTGCAGACAGAAATCAAAAGTGTTACACCCCTGCAGCTAACAGCTGCTCTGCTACTTCTACTGATACACCTATACCCTTTTTTTTTAAAACAAGTTTTCTCTACTATCTGCAAAGTGTGTGTCCTACAAAAGATAATAATTGGAAAGATGAAACCAAATAGTTATTATACAGTAATTTTAATATAGAATACTTTTCTAAAATAAATCAACTAGACAAATCAAACAGTATAGAAATGAAATGTACCTTTACAGGCCCTGTGGGAAATTCAGCTGATGAACTGAGAAGTATCAGGTTCTAGACAGGCAAGAAATTCTGCTTAATTTAAATAAATAAATTCAACTTATTTGCCTCCTTATTTTAAAATCATGGTTTTGGGCATGATCACATAATATGAACAAAGTAACTTCAGTGCAGCCTATGTGGTTTGAAACACCATGAAAAATACAATTAACTTTAAAATGGCAAATTGTAATGCTATTAAAAAAAAAAATCTTCTGCCTTCCGGGTGTGACTATCTTTTAAATGTGATGATGTCACCCTGTGAGCCGTTAAACTGTTATCAATGAGCAGGCTGCGCATTTTCTAATGATTACTGTGAAGTTGAAAAAGACTCTATAATGTTCCTTCAGTTTGTTCATCATTTTTGTTTGATAATTGTCCTAAAAATCAATGACAGCTACTGAGTACAGAAATTTGATTGAACCAAGTATAAATATAGGCAGCAATTTAGGCTGTTCTTACTCAATAGGAAAATGTCTTTGGATAATAAGTGGATTCCTATCTAAATTCATGAGTTCTTTTATGACATTTTGGGTTAAGCCTGAAATAGATTAATCTTTTTCTGATAAAGTTGCATAAGCTGTGATTTCTCCGGTGACCACATTTAATTGGATATTAAATAAAGTGCTTATCTTTACACCAACAGGTTTTATAGGCTAGATTTCCCCACCCCCCACCCCTTAACTGTATTTCACAGATTAAGTAACAAGTTGTAGGCACACACACAAAAATTATTGATTAAACCATGATATGCTCAGATTAAAAATTAGGCTGTCTTGATTCAGGTAGGCTTTTGAGGTGCATGACTGCTACTGAGGGTTAAATGCAGGATGGTACCAAGAGCCATGAGGACAGGTCAGTGCTGCATATTCTTCCTTTTCCACAGATTCTTCAGCAAACAGTTTTCTGTTGGGTTTGACAAGAAGTTCAAATTCCTGATAAAGTTTGTGAAAAGCTTGAGGTCAGGATTCATTATGCAAGGTGCTGTACAAGCACACAGCGAGAGGTATCCTGTGATAGAGCCTATCAGCCCGGGAAAGGCACAGAAAAGGTTAACAGGAACCTGGAAACTAATTTAACCTGTCGCACCTGGAGAAAGGAGATAGGGACAATGCTGAGAGAAGTGTGTTCAGGAGGAGGAAATCTTAATAGAGTGAGCAAAGACCACACTTGTGAGGGAGAGTGAGACAAGGTGGAGAGGATGGAGAAGGTGAAGCTGAAAGCGCAGCCCAGCTGATATGGGAGACATTTGTCTGGTACTCCACTTGCTGGAGAAGACAGACCAACAAAAGGACTCCAAAGGGGCAGAAGATAGTTAGGGCTCGCTGCATTTCCTTTAATGATAATGAAGGACACTCTTTGAAGCTGAAAGTACACTTCTGTCCCAGAGAAGGGCAGAACCTTGAAGTAATCTGGCTGGATGGCTTGGGTGCATGTGTGACACGGGTGGAAAGAAATACAGCAGCTGTGCAGAATAAGACAGGAGGGGAACCACCAGTGTAATCCAGAGGCCTTACAGGGGGAGGAAATAAATGAAGACATTTGTGTTGAGTAAGCTCCACTAAAGTAAATGGTGTGGAGCTCATGCTAATTGCCATTTTTTTCCCCACTGATATGACATATTGTGAATGTGAGAACAAACTGGTGCTTCCCTATGTAATCAAACCTACTTTTGACTTTCTGGGCATGGAGCTGGCAGCCCTGTGACAGTGTTTTGTTGGTTTTCTCCTCATATATGGGACAAGAGAATTGCTGTAGTGTTCTGCAGCCTGCTCAGGCGCTTGGACAACCCTTTCCTGGTGGAATTGTTTTGACTTTGGCAAGATCAGACGGGAAGAGATGTGGTGTGGGTTTTGGGTTTGGGGTTTTTTTTTTTTCTTTCCCCTAAATAAAATTTACCTATTGCACAAAGCACGTGATAGTTCCAGGGCTCATGTCAGACTTGGAAATTGTAATTGCTCACTGAAGGCAGCTCACTTCCTACAGCGAGTCAACAGAGGCTGGCAGTGCTACAGGTGCCGTTGCCGCGCCGGCTGCAATGACTCCTGGCTGCTGGCATCGCTTGGCTGAGATTCAAGGCACAAGGTGTTAAAAATCCCAAGTGTGTTACTGAAAGATAAAAATGGAAAGTAGTTCCACCGAGTAATGGGGACATGCCTAATGGCCTTGTGCTAATTTCAGTCTGAGGTCACTGGGCCCTCTCTTTTTCGCACAGTTGGAATAGCTGTGTCCAGATGATAAAGATGTTGACAATTATCTCCTCCATCCTCCAGAGACCACACAAAGCTAAGCCTTTTTCTTTTACGTTCTCTTCATTTTCTTTTATTCCTGGCTTGTCATTACTTTTAGCATTGGCAAGAGGCTATTTTCTAGAGGAATTTCCTTTGCCTTCTTGGCTTTTGGTAAAGTAAGCATTTTGTTAAGATTTTTTTCTTTGAAGCTGTATTTTTTTGTCAAGGCTTTTTAGGACGGTGTTCTCTTTGCTGCCTCTCACAGAAGCCAGCTAGTAAATTAGCAGCCATTATTTCCCCCTAGGCTTCAGAAAAACGGTAAATTACTTAAAGTTTTTCTGACTTGGTTTATTTCCAGTAAAACAAGCATGTCCAATAAAACACCAGGAAAGGGATGACAAGCTTCAGAGCTTGCATTGGTTTTGGAGGCCAAGAGCTGGGTCAGGGGCTACATTAGCCTGCAACCACGTGCACTGGTTTCTGCGGCGAGGAAGGCTGAGCAGGGAGGTCTGTTGGCAACCCTCAGAGATAAGTCGGGATGCATCCTGGTGCCTAGCTAGGAGTTCCTAGCAGTGTCTGCAGCCTCTGCTGTTAGCAAGCCAGTGGCAGCACTCCCTGTGCAGTTGAGGCAGTGGTAAATTTATCTCGTGACCAGCTTGGAGACTCTGGGAGTTTTCTAGAGCTGTATCTGTTTTTAAAGCTTGTGCAAAAATATGGAGTACATGGGTAAGCAACCCTTAGGGACCTGGTTTCCAAGGGGGCTGTTTGCATGTAGACCTCATTTCTCCCCTAATAAGTAGATAGATCTGTGGAATTGTTCAAGGGGAGGCAGATTTCTGTGCATGTCTCTGCTCTGTCAGCATGGTACTCCTGAGAGAGAAAAGGTATCTAGCTCAAAATGTATGTATCTTGCATTTGTACATACCAGGGACCAAGGCCTCTACAGGTATAAAATGATCTCCTGCCACCAATGCTAGAAATTTGCCTCTTTACTTGCTGGTCTCTTATTAGAGGCAAAGTAAGTTCACAGCATCCATGCACCCTAACTGTAGTTTAATCTCTGGTTTAACGGAGGGTCTTTGTAAAGTTCATGTACAGATACAGCATTTCTAAAGTGCCAACACAACAGCAGAAGCTTAAGTGCAATTTTTATTCCAATAAAGATGTGATGAAATTATGCCTAATGGTCTGCAGACTGCACTTTTATATGCACTTGCAATGCTCCCATTGACTTCAACTGCTGTTGTCAAGGTATTTCAGTACTACTGAGCTAAGGATCATTACCCTGTGCTATTACAATACATTAAACTAATGCTACCATTTTTCCATTATAACAACAATACCTGGCGACTGAAGGCTACCTCCAACCCAATAACTTGCAATCAAATATTTGTTTCAGATTTCAAAATGGATATAAATTATGAGGCTTGACAAAAATGTCCCAATTTGACTAGCTCATACCTCCGCCCTGGTCTTTAATTCATGCATAGAGGCAAAACAAACTTGGCACTGGTGAAGAGATTAGAGATACTAATATTTTTAAGAGCATGAGGATTTTAGTTTATTAGTAAAACTAGATTTCAAATAAGCTTTCATGCAAACAACATTGGTATGATGTATCTAGACCGTACATATCCCAACTCCCAAAGCTTGTGTCCTTCAAAAGCAAAATGATTCCCTGACTGCTGTTGATGTAACATGCACCAGGGAATACTCATACAAGTGTCCTGGAGCTGAGCTCAGTTATCTGATTTCTTATATTTAAACCAACCCACCAATTTTTCCTGAGTCCTGGTTGCTCTAGTATAATGCAAAATACTGTACTTAAGTGCTGCAGGGAGATAGCTTTGCAGAGATTACTTTACCGGTTGCTAAGAAATTAATAATCTTAAATACATAAAGAAAAGGAAATTCACTGATTATATAATCTTTGCTACACTTTCTGATTTTTTGCTACTTCTTTATCTTTTTTTTTACCGCCTAAAAAAGAAAACAATTAAGAAAAGGACCAACTGCAAAAGGCTTGAGCAGTTGACTCATAATACCTTTATGGTAAAGTGGACCACAGATTAGATGAAAAATAAAAAAAAAAAAAAAAAGAAACCATAACCCTGAGTTCCCTTGAAAACCTCTAAAAACTCAGCTTAAAAATTTATATACTACATCTGCCAGACAAACAGGGATGAGAACTTGATAACCAAAACAGAATCCAGTTGTGCACAAAAATGGGTTTCTTGCTGTTTCTCCCATGTCACTTGCACTTGACATCTACAGCTAAGAGATACACAAAAACATAGTTGATTCATATAGTCCTTTTGATATTGTTTACTCCCCAAAATCCTGGAATTACTGGTTTATTATTATGTGTTGATTGCCACTAAAGTAGGAAAGACTCTTTACCATACCAAAAGTTTTCTGTACTCCTTTCCTTTTAAGAACCAGTTTTTAAGAGACATTCTTCAAGATGAAAATATTGTTATAAAAGAATAACAAAGTTATGCACAGTTCTGGAAAACTGTTTTTCAAGACGTCAGGAACTTTCATTGCAAAGGTATTTCATGGTTCAAGCACAGGGCTCATTCTAAAACGCTGAAGAATTTTGCTTGTGGAACAGATTCAGCCTTGATTGCAGAACTCCTAATTTGGCCTCCTTTTTGTATGTATGCAAAGTTGCAGATGCAGAATCACCTACGTCACTCACTGTGCATCGAGTCTGATGCCCACTTAACTGACAGATTGTTGGCATGTAAGATTTAGTACCCACCACACCAGGGCTGGTATCATAGATGTCTTCAAACATAACATTACCTGGATAGTGTGGCACCTCTCATGTCCCTTGCTGAACAGACAAATAAAACAAGAAAGACAAGGATTGTCTGGTGCAGGATCAGTGTTGTCCTGTGCCAAAGGACACCGAGTTACAGCCCTGGTTAGGTTCAGGAGACCTGGGCTCTGTTTCTTCGTACTGTTACCTTTTGGTGGGTATCTCCCACTGCCTGTGGATGGCATGGCCAGCTCTCTGTATTTCCGTAGAATAGCAATAGGCTGCAGTCAGCTGCTATCCCTGGGGCTCCACAAGTCACCTCATCAGTTGCCACACTGGGTTAAAGGTTAAAGGTAGGATCTCGTATTATCTGGGGTCCTTACTAAAAAACACAAGCAATCCATTCACAAAAAAAAAAGCAGACATTTCAGCACTGCTTTGCTTTCTTGCCTGTGTAGCCCTTTCCTTATTAATGGAGATTTCATTTGAATTCTTTGCACACTAGTTTGCCGTTAAAATCTTGACATTTACCATTTGCAGATAGTTATATACTTCTGTGAAATAGCACTGATGATGCAGTGGCATTAATTATTTGCCTTATAAAGCTGTCCACTCTCTAGAAACTGGTTCTTAAGCAATAACCATCTTCTGTAAGCATGCAAAGATGTTCATGCAAATATCTACGGGAACACTTTTCAAGTCCCAGCCCCTCCCTGTAAAGGTTCATGTCACTGAAACATGGAGATTTTAAATCCTGCCATCTGTAACACACAGCATATCAGCTTCTGAAACGAGTACCAGAAGAGGACTGAGTATGTGGTTAGAGTACCTAAAGTAGGAGTTCCATTCAGGTTTCTTTGATCAGACACACATCCATTTCTCTGAAAAATAACTGTGCTCAAACTTAATAATCTAGTTCTGCACAATACTTAAAATAAACAAATTAATTATGGAGAAGGTTTTAAATTGAATAAGTGTATTCACTAGGGAAAGTGTAGTGGCATGACTGAATGGCTTAAAATACATCTAAGTTGAAACTATTCTTCAAATTATCAGCAAATCTGCAGATTTGCTCTTTAAACAGTCTATGGACCTTGATAATCACATTCTCTTTCTTTAATTATCACAGATTTACAGACAAGAATATTGTTCTGAGAGTTTGCATAAAACCAGTTAGATTATTTAGCTATGAAATAGCCATAGCTCAGAAAGAGGAATCTTTGGAGTGAGGAGGAGAGAAGCTGGAGGGTCTTTTTGTGTTATGAAAGAGGCTTTACATTGCTTGGAACTTCTGATGGGCATGTTGCAGTTGTGAGGGATCAGTCACTGTTGCATTTATAATCCCACCCCCTCTTTCACAGGGTGTGATGCTATACCCTTTTTACTTTAAAAGGGTTGCATTTCTTTTCTATCATCAGATGATGCCAGGTGACCTTTTAAAATGTGTGGATAAATGAAGGAGCAATAAATTTAGTGCGTGTCATGATTAAAAGAAGTTGCTATCACATTCCCTCCTTTTTTATCTTCTTTTTTAAGCATGCCATTTGCAAATAGAAGTGCTAGAGGACAGTTCAGAAAGTGATTCAAAATTGTATTTTGTTGGACATGATAACAAATTTTGCTATTGGATTGCATGACTGAAATGTCAACCTACTAGGTATTGCTGTTGTATTATATTTCATATACTGACTGAATGAGTTTGATGAGCAAAGACAAAGGATTAGCATGCAAACTACCCCCATTGTTTCATATTAAAAAGTGAATATTTAAAAGCTGAAAATGTAAATTTCTTTCAGTTACATGGCGCACATTTTTCAGTATGCAAATGTGCCACATCTGTGTATTTGTTTTGCTGCAGACACAACCAGCAAGAGTTTAGTGATGAAATCTGTTCTTAATTATGATAGCAGCTGTTGGAGCAGTAGCCATTTTTTTCCTCCTGATGTGAAGTTGCCTGATTTACTCATTTTTGTCTGCATTTGTCAGGGCTGCCAGTGCAGAGAGAGAACTCTTTGTGAGGGGTTGCAATTTGTTTTCTGTGAGAGAGCCAGTGAAAATTGACTAAATCTGCACAGCGGGGTAGTTTTATCTTTTCTTTTCCTGCATTGCAAGCTGTTGTACCTCTGCTCCAGCACAAGAGGCCTATAAAACCACCAAACAAATGAGGGAGCTGTTAAGTGTTCCAGCAAGTATCTTAAGCAGCAGTTCGGGTAAACGAACTATGCCTTAATGAAGAAGAGAAAAAAACGTCTGACATCATAGCTGTGGGACAGATGGCTTAATATAATGTATTGATAAACAGTTTGGAATCTTATTTTTCCTTCCTCAATTATTTAATTTCCATATATGAGCCCAGTAGATTACTGAAGTTTGTAAATGCCAGAAAATTTAATACTCTGTTTCCTCAATATTTTGATAGCTGGAAAAAAGAGAAAGAGTGGGAAGATTATAAAAGGATGATAAAACCTTCGTTTTGAATACACGATCTCTTACAGTAATTTGTTAATGAGGCAATGCCGTTGCAAATCAACACAGAAAACGACTAAGAACGCCTCACAGCATAATGAAAAATTGGCCAAAAATTGCAGTGCAAATGAAAACAAAATAAAAAAAAGACATAAGTTATTGATACTAAAACTTCTGTGCTAAGAGCCTACTGAATGAAACATTTATGGTCTCCCTACAATTACAGAGTAATAGTTTGTTTCCACACCAATATTTTATGCCTTGGGTTTTTTGGGGTTTTTTTGTTTTTTTTTTAAACTAGGCAACTCTAGCCCTGCTCTTTTTTTTTTGGTTAATTTTTTGATGTCTCATTCTGCATCACTGAAACCAATGCAAGCTTGATGAGAGCCGATACAGGTCTTAAAATAATATGCAAAATTTGGCATTCTTTATTGACAGAAGCAATTGGCTTTTGCTTTCACAAACAGAAAGAGTTCTGTGGATTGTATAGTCTTCACTTTGGAGAAGGACTCTGCCTTTATTTTCTGAAATTCAACTTTTCTCCTCTGACCTTTAAATCTTGCATTTAACTAAAAGAAATGCAAGATCATGAAAACACAAGAGGGTGCAGGCAAACTTTACCTTACTTATAAACGGAGGATATCTCAAAGTTAAGCTATCTGAGTAGTAAATCTGTAAATATAAAATGAGTTGACTGGTAGATTTTTTTCTTAGTTGAATAATGTGCTTAAATATCATGGGGATGGGCATACTTGGAGTTGGTGTGTGGGCATGGGTAGGATGGGATAGTTGTCAGTAACTCCCGCTCTCAAGTAGTTGTTTGCTTGAAAAGAAAAAAAAAATGGAAAGAGGATTATACAGTGGATTCTGGTGGGGAACTGGAATAGTATAAACACATAGCAGATAGGGAAGATAGTGCTTTATCCTGTGATGGGTGAAGCGTACTGCAGCAGGGCTCACCTTGGGTTACCACTGCCTGTCTGCTGCCAGTGCAGCTGCCTTTGTGGTGGGTGACTACAGGGCATCATCACTGAAACAAATGGCGTGCCTTACATTTTACAAAGTCCTAGTTTATTTTTCTGAGCTTTCCAAGATGCCCATGCATGGGCAATTTTACCCTTTTAAGCTGCATATATTGTTCCCATTTGCCTGAGCAACGATGAATCTCTCCAGTTCCCCTTATTTTCATTTAAATGTGAATTTTTTCAGAAAGGTACTTCATCTCCTTGTGGGAAGCTCAGGAGCTATTGCTACTGGATTATAAAAAGAATTTTTTGGACTTCTTGTCTATGTTATGTGCTTGTTTCCATGTCATATGCTTTTTTTCATGAAAAGGAGAGTTGGGAGGGCAGCAAAAGTCATAATGAAGTTACTGGAGAAGTGAGGAAGGTCTGGGTTTTCCACTGAATTTATGTTTAAAATGTGTCTTCTCTGTTTTTTTGTTCTGACCATTTCTTGTCTTCTGGATGGACCTACCATTAGATGTTTCTAATATAGATATGGTCATGTGAACCAGTGACTCAAGGCTCCCGTCACAGTCAGTTGAAAGAAATAGGCTATTTTAAGTTGCAATTAATCTGACCTTCCCAAATGTCCATTTAGAATAAGATAAATCCTTAAAAGCATTGTAACCCTCTCCATCAACAAGTAAGGGAACAGAGAACAGTTAGTTTATATATAGATGTCTACAGTTAGTCACAAATCCCTGTGTCTGTTTTCTATTGCTGCTGTGCCAAGCATGTTGCATACCTAAATAATTACTTTAGTTTTGAACAGTACTCACTGAGCCTGTAGCTGTAAATTGCATATTATTCACTTAGTGGGTTTTTTTCCCCCTCAAAACTGCACCATTTACAAGAGGTTATAGGTTTTAGCAAGGTGTCTTCACACTTTAGTATCGTGATTACAGTAATAAATACACAGAAATGTTGCTCCTGTAGCATTATGTCACTGAAATTTGCTGACATAGTAAATTGAAAATGGGATACAGTGAATTATGACTTATGACTTCAGCATATGTTACGGAGGGTACTTTAATAGAAGAGGTGCATATGATACTAATTACACTGTGAAATCACACTATCATAATACTTCAAATAATCACACTTCAAAGTGACAAAATTTTCTTAAAAGGCATCTTCACAGGGATGCCGTCTGTTCCAACTTTTTATGCCTTTTCCTTATTACATAAAAAAGCATTTACTTTTGTGTTGGCAAATGTTTTCAGATATATTCCATTTAAAACCAAAGGTCTGATACTGCTTTTGGGTCAGTGCATGGGTTGTAAAGCACTTGAGGCAGCGAAATCTTTGATCTACCTAGATGACTTGGTGTGAAAATAAGGAAGATACGGTCTTCCCATATAGGCAGAGAGAAGATTTAATAACATATTATAGATGTCACCTCCTGCTGTCCGGTAACTTACTGGCTGTCAGCCAAGATAAGGGAAAAAGGTGACCTATATTCAACCCTCCAAAACCAGAATGGTTAAGAAAAGTGTTCTGTCAGGAATCTGGGGAGGAAACCATGCCCCAGCCCAAGCTGATCCCCATAGTAGCTTGGTAACAGTCCCCCAGGTCTGGGGAGGAAAAAGAGGGACATGTGCTGCATTCCTGCTTCTCCACCCCACCACCCGACATTCTTGCAAATACAAGACATTTAGGGATAAAGAAACAGGCTAGTGTCCCTGATGGAGGGGCACACAGAAACACCCTGTGAGTCACCTCCAGTATCCAACTCCAGGTGGGATGTGCTTATTCTTAGGACATTGGTTATCTTGTAAGCTCCATTGCCATTGCAAGATAGATAGAATAGAATAGAATGTTTCTAGGAATGTTTCTAGGGATATCTGTAAGATGTTTCTAGGGATTTTTTGCCTTGGATAACATGAGTTTTTTCCTCCCAGATGATTTGCACAACTACATGACTCCTGGAGCTACAGTTCAAAAAATAACAGATCACAGATCTGTGCATAATGCATAAAATCTACATCGATGTAGCTTAAAAATTCAGAATACCAGGTTTGCTCTCAGTGCTTTCTAGAAAAAGCACATCATTATCTTTATTGTGTAGATAAAGACAAGGAAAAGTCCTGACTCCACTGAAGGCAACGGGAAATTTCTCATGAGTTTCAAGGTTTTTTAAAAAAAGTTTGGCATGTTTTTCATAGAGCTAGGTGGTTTTTTTGGTGTTTTTTTTCTTTTTGTGAGTAGTAGATTCTCCAAAGGAGTTGGTATAGAGACAAACAGCAGTGCTTTAACTGGAGAAAATAAAAAAGAGAAATGTTGAAATAATTAATTCAAAATTTCAAAGTCAAACATTTCAAATTTTTAATGTGACTTACCTAATTTTAAAGTTTTCCTTCATTTCTTACTTTTTCAAGGGATAAAATTATAAAATCAGAACATATGGTTTCAAATCAAAGAAATTGTTTTGATTGATGCAGTATAATTAATTTACTATTCCTTCTTTCCTTTTTGTTGAAGAAACAACAAACCAAAAATATTCAGTTCAAACGAGAACAGTTTTCCTTACAATTTTCTCTTCAGCTACCAACCCAGAAAATCCATTATTTTCACATTTTTAATTCATGGTAAAGTCTTAGAAGCTATTTTGGCCTGTCACTTGATGGGCATATTGCATAAAATATCTTAAATATTTATGAACGTATCAAACTCTGTGACACAAGTAGCTTGACTATCAGATTTGTTTTCTGAAGTAAACTTTACAGATATAACTCTGTATAATGAAGAAAGTCTTGCTTAAACTGATGTCAGAAACATTTCATTATGAAACATAGGATTTAAAATAGAAGAGGGGGGTGGGGCAGAAGGTATTTTTTGTCCTTCCTGTCTTGGGTCACTGTAGACTGAACTATACTAAATGTTTAATTCATGGACAAGAAATATGTGATTTTTAGTAGGTTTTCCTGCTGGAGTACAGCTCTCTGTGACTTAATTGGAAATTTAATTTAATTTAAATTGAAAAGTGTTTTTCATTTGTGAAGTATTCCCATCAGAAATCTTGGATATTTTGCAGAATTAAACTCTGTATCATTGTTAAACTCTTACTTGACTATTTCCCATCTATGTTCTCCTATAGTCATAAGTCTCTGTGTTTGAATTTTGCTTTGTTGTATTTGATGAGACATGCCCTTCTTTAATGCATCCATTTTTTCCTAAAGAAAAAGTGACAATGAAAATAAATAATTAACAGAGAAGTTGGAAAGTGATTCATTTCTTGAGCATTTGCTGCGAAAGCGTCACGGTAAACCCAGTATAAAGGTGTTTTTGATTAAGAACAAGCCAATACCAAAGGCTCCAACTGTGCCCCAAGGGAACCTGCTAGCACTTATCCAGGAGCATCTGGACAGTATTTGCATTACATGGAGTGGACAGCAATTGCTCTTTTCTTTAATACAGAAGTAAGGATTGTAGAAGTCATAGTGCTTGGAGTCCCCCATCTTAATCAGAGTGGCTACCTTCTCCTACCAAGGGGGAGCATTGATTCTTAGGGACAGTAGTCCTAAATGCCACATCAGGCAGAGGAGACCTTAAAGTTACAGCAGTTGAAGAGAAGAGAGATACAAGATGCATGAGAGAAGTGTATGCCTTTGGTCACGCTTACTTCAGTAAAAGTCCCATGTTAAGCTTTAGGGCAAAACCAGTGTGTAATCACCATATTAAAAAAAAAACCCAGCTTGTATTTCAGTCACCAGTGTCCTCTGGAATAAATTTAGTAAATCAAGTCCTAGCATTTCGGCTGCACAAATTGCATCCATCGGTGCACTTTATGTATTGTTAAGGGAGTGCTGGGAGAAAAGGAGAACAGGATAAAGTAGCAGGGGTGATTAAAACTTAAAAAAAAAAAAATAAGGCCAACTGCTACATTGCTGATGGGTCACATTCCCACTCAGACGGTTATTTCTGTCCTTGCTGGTGGTTGGGCTGCAGACACAGGGAAAGCGTTGCTGACCCTGTCAGTGCTGTGGTTCTACTTCAGTACCAGCTCCTGTAGCAGCACTGGAAAACCTGGAGAAAAGTGGTTTCACTCATGTTTGTTCCTCATTTTCCACGAGGCTGGAGGAATGGGTGCACAGAGTGTTGGACTAACATAAATACTGTCAGCACTTGCTGCTGTACAATATTAACATTTGAAGGCCAGGCTCAGTTTTTTCCAAAATTGTGAAATACTGATCTATAGGTGTTGACCTGGTGTTCATCTGTCAATTCATCACTGTACCCAGTCACCACTGCTGTTGTGAAACAAAACTTTGAGGTTTTTGCAAAAAGCAGGAAACGCTGGAAGGCTTTGTGTTTGGGGGATTGCTGATTTTTGGGTTAATTTGGCAGCTCTTGCTGTTGCTTTAGTTAGTCGTAAGCTGGAGACAGTTTCTGTGGGTCTAGCACAGTCTGAGACTTTCTTTTCTGCACCAAACAAGTGGGGCCCAAGGAGTGTCACAGCTGGAGTGGGGAGGAGCTCAGGAGGTTGAGTTCCCAGTCTTGAAACCAAAACCCACCAGACCCCACATACCTGGTAGGTCTGATTTTGACAGTCCTGGCTCAAACTTTAATAATCCATGAAGTCATTTTCCTAAGCATGATGTGCTGAAAAAACAAAAGGTGGGAAGTGGATGTATCAATATGAACTACATAGGGCCTTATTTTTATTTATGGTAAGGCCTCTTTATCTTGCTTTTTATCTCCATTATAAAGGAGCCCTAAAATTAGTGTAGAAATTGCAATTTAAATTCCATTACATTCACTATAAAGAGATTCACTGTCAAGATGAAGGAGGAGAGGCATGGTTTAGTGATAATGAGAATCAGGCCCATTATTCCCAAGAAATTCATTTTGTTTGAGTGAGAGAAGGGGAACTTCTAGGTCATTTCAGTAGTTATTTCATTCTGTAAAGAATAAATAAAGGAGACTCTGTACCACTGGCAAATTTGATCTATAATGCCTCATGCACAAATCAGATTGTTCAAATGAACCTTGATGGCTGCAGAGAAGTGTAAGAGAGACTGACAGGGAGTACTTGGTTTGCAGAAAATAAGTCTTTGCTCTGCAGCTGATTGACTTGCTCACCTCTCCTGTAGATCTGAGAAATGTATTTTACTGGTGGGTTTGCACATACTTGAAGCTTTTTTTTTTTCCCCCTTTTTTTTTTTTTTACTGGGTGCATTTGACAGACAGTATGTATGTGGATATCCATACACTTTGGGAAATACTGTACTTTATTCCTCGGTGTGCTCTTCTAAACCACTTTCACTATAGTTTCCTCAAGTCAGGAGCACTTACTGTCAATAATAAAAATGCTCACCATGTTTACCAGTGTTTCAAGGGCTTTTTCCCTGTTCAGAAAACAGTAGTAAACTATATTTACTCAGTTTTCTTCATGGCTTAAAGATGGCTTAAGGGATTTAACTGAAGCAACTTATCAGATAAGACAAATGTGAAACATATTAGCCCAAATGGTAAATATTTTGAAAAGCTGTGAGCTCACAAAAGCAAGAAATTATTATAGTGACTGTTTTGGATTAGATACAAGTAGATGACCCTCACAAAATCTCATGATAAAAATTTAATTTTCTCCTCCCATTCATGGCACATTGGGGAAAATTAATAGAATTTTTACTTTGCCTAATATATATACACACCACTTATTAAAAAATATAATATTTCTATAAAGTAACCTAATCCAATGCTGATTATAGCACTAATATAATGTATTTTTGTTGCCATGCACTTCTTGCTTTGCAAAAATGTCATGTAGATACAAAAAAACAGGTATACCTTTCTGAGTTGTCTATTTTTTGCTTGCTTTGAATTCTGTAAGGAGCGTTAATACAATCGGTTGGTGAACATAGAAAGGAGAACTTGCATTAATAGTTTGTAGATCAGTCTCTCAACCTCCCTGGAGGATTTTATCTTCTAGCTACAGTAGTATCATGAGGTATATGAATGGGTTTTCTTTTAATTAATGTTTTGGGCTTCTCATACTGGAGAGTTTGGATGGAGACAGTGTGATCATATTGCACCACTGTGTCAGAAGTGTTAAATAACACACTTATTTCTCTGCTTGGAAAGACTTAATGAGTTCACAGGTGTTAACTTAGAATTATTTCAGTTCATTGTATAAATCCAGGCACCAGTTAATTTCTCAGTGTTGCTTAGGGCAAACTGAAGAATAATCAGGTAACAATTTTAAAGTCCTTTACAAAATTGCTTCTTTACTCCAAGGCACTGCAGCCCTATATCTAAGAGGTTTTGGTTTTTTGTTTCTAAAGACTAGCCTTATAGATAGGAAACCCAATCAGTATATGACACAATAAATGTGACTAGCTGTATTTCTCCCTGTAATACATAAACACCCTTTCACCCCAGATCACTGCTAAGGTTAAATTCCTTTCGGAATAATATTTAAATGCAATGCAGAAATGGCGGCTTCTGGAATTAATGAATGTTTCTGCTGGTTTGGGTGTCTCTCGTGTTCTGATTACAGGACTTGACGCAAGGCTCTTATTAAGAAAATGTCTCATTAATACACTACTTCTAGAAGGCAAGAATCCTCAGCAGACATTCCCTCCCATTCAGCAGATCACAACACAAGGTCCCTGCCACAGCCATTTAAAAATGAAATGGAACCAAGCAACCTAATTAAAATAATATCTGCAGAAGCTCTATGTGCCACTGAAGACCCATACATGAAGTAATCATTTTCTGTAAAAGCTTTCATAAATAGAAAACAAAAGAAGCATCTAGTTTCAAAGAAAAGCAAAAAAAAAATTCCAAAGGAGGGACTAAAATGTTTATTTGTAATTAATAACACATAAAACCAGCCTCAGTCAAAACTGCATTTAAATTAAGACAGTGAGAAGAAGATTGAGAGGGTGTCTGTTTTTGTGATATATATCATCCCAGGTAATATTTTCCAAAAGCATTGAACGCTACAAAATCGTCAAAGGCGATCTGGCAACCTTGAGAAGATCCAAGCCTGTGAATATTCACATAAACACAACAAAAAAACCAACATCAAAACAAACAAAAAAATGAATAAAATTCCCCCTTCCCTGAGCAGCATTGTGAGTATGCCTTTTAAACATCTTTTTAAACCTTTTTAATCCCCTTGCAAAAGTACATGAGACTTGTGCTGGATTCAAGCAAGGGTAAAATCAGCTAGTCTGAATTAGCAGTATTAGCAGCACTTCAGCACAGAGAGAGATGGGGAAATGATCCTTTCAGAGCTTGTTTTAAGAAAGCTTACACTCAGTGAATAAGTAGCTTCTATTAATAGGGCATCTGTAAAAAATCCCTCCTTTATCTATGTTTGCATTCAGTTAATAGTAATGCAGAGATAAGCTGCAAAACAGAGAGGGCTTACTTTCAAGAGTTGCTCGTGTAGCTGATGACAACAGATGATAGAAGTTCTGCCAGAGATGAGCACGGGTGTAGGATGCTGAGAGGAGCAGGTTTAACTTCACTGAGCAATCAATATATGGCATCTGAAGGTCAAAGGAACTTGAGAACATTTGAAAAATATATAAGGTATGTCAGAAAACTTGAGGGGGTTGCAAACTGTACATCTTTCTTTGGGTCATTTTCTGGGCAGACATAGAGTTGATGTGATTTTTTCACAGCATGTATAAGAGTGTATTTTGGTAATGATATTAAGGCCAGGTATGACAGTCATTACTGCTTCTGAATGATGGTGCCGGTCTACTGAAATGTTGCAACAAAGCAATAGCATGTGGCTTATTGACTTCTTCCGTGGCAGCACTTGTTCTGTGCATTGCAGTTGATGTGATTAGCTTGGCCCTTTAAGGAGTGATATCTTAATTCCAACGGCAGAAGAAGGTCTGGAAATCTCAAATCACTCCTCAGGAGCACAACTGAAATCCCCATCTCAAGTCAGGCACTGTGTACCTGGTTGAAATACCAAACTTGTGTATCTGGTTGAAGAGAGGACTGGGTGAAGCCATGACTTCCCAGTTTGCAGTAAGCTTTGATGTTTCAAAAATTCATTGTGCTCCTATCCAGAGGAGTTTGTTTTTAAACACCTGGTAATATAGATATTCTCTTGGCTCCTCCAACTAGGATACAGGCAGCTCCCAAAATCCCTGGCTCATCTGGAGGCCCTGTAATGACTGCCCCAAGCTCATCTGCCCAGCAGCATCATTCTCCATCCTGGAGAGCTTTCAGAGGACCACACAATCTAGCAAGAAAGCACTCCAGATCCAAGCAAGTCTGAGGACCTCCGCTTGAGAGGTGTTTGTCTAAGGTTCACAGTGTTTTTCAAAAGTAATGTGTTACTGTGAGACAGACTGCAGCACTCTAAAAACATGGTATCTCTTCAGAAAGACCCTGAGCTGTAGCTGAAGCTCAAAATGTACATTATTAATTCAAGTTGCCTTGTTCCAGCTGCTATGTATAAAACTGGCTCCATAGTTATTATCAAATATGGATGTACTTCTAACAGCTTCCTCGTCAGTGAACTAATGTCGTCTGAAACATACTTATGTCTGTGTCAGATACCTGTGGTCAAATGAGATAATTTCACTGAAAGTCCTGATGCATATTATTTCAAGTAGCATTTTCCAAAAATGTTGCATTTTATAGATGGGCTAAAGATTGATCAATACCCTTCAGACAGTCTGTTTCCTTTCCTGATCACCTTTTCCACAGTACAGCGTGGCTTCTGCCTAGTTCCTTTCCCTCACTTCCTTTCTCCATGAAATGGAGACAAACCGCATTTGTAAATGTATCAGACATTTGCTTGGCTCACAAAGGCAAGTGTTGGAGGGTTATTATCTGTAAAGTTCAGTGCCAGGAAAGGCGAAAGTGTGCTTCACATATATACAGGCATATGTTATACATGGCTGTTACTTAAAGTAAACCCCTAAAAGAATAATGTAAATGCATGGTAAGAATTTTAAAAGGTTCAGCACTGGCCTCAGTTCCCACTGACTCAAATGTGAGCAGAGGGAGGTTGAATTCAGGGAGAGTGCTCTTGAAAATCTCACCCATGTGTTTGGGGTTGGTTTTTTTTAGAAAATGGCTAGATTGGAGATGGGAAAGCAGTGAGCATGTTCTGGTCTCTGTCAAGCAATGTTTGCTGTCACTAAGAGCAGAGAAAGTAGCAGAAACAGAAGATATTTAGGGGATGCAACAAAAATACCTTCCTCCCCATCAGGACTCTGATGAATAGTGTGCATTCTGCTGTGTTTCTCTCTCAGGGCATCTAGAAGCAGTAAAACGACACACACACACTCATTTTGTTTATATGACAACTCTTCAGCTTGGAAAAACTGATGAATGAAATGCCACATGTAAGGCAGTGCAGGAGATCTCATTTCTCTTCAGGCTCGAAAATGCTTATTGCGCTGAAATCACATAATTGTGTGTGTGTGTGCAAACAGCTGGCTGCTGCATGGGGTGGCTGTGCACACCTGGGAGCTGTGCTGAGAAAGTGCCTCTCAGGCCTTTGCCAGAGTTCTTTGCTAACCCCTCTTGCCATGAGGTGGTAGGGATGGCATGTCCCCAGCCTCTCTGTCCAGCTTCTGCAGGAGGGATGTCTCCCTTTGATGCTGCCCACCCCTAGCTGCATCCTTGCCTGCCTGAGCAAACCCTGGGCTGGCCAGTGTCAGGGACTGTGCACAGGTTCTCCATAGCTGACTTGAGGTAGGTGAAGGGATACACCTGCTTTTGGGCTTTGGGCTCCTGTTTCTTCTTTCTGTCACCTTGCAGTTGGTTAATTGTGCCTCAGGAGCAGTTTGCACATGTCTTCCAGGCTGGGGTAAGTCCCGTGGTGCTCCCAGGGCAGTGCCAGCAAGGAGGGCACAGGGATAACCCAAAAAGAGTTACCTCCCGCCCCAGCCGGCCAGAGGCCTCAGTCCCACCAGTCCCATCTGCCTGGTGGCCAGGGTCTCCGAACAGCTTCTTGAAGTGAGTGGTATGTGCCTGGAGGGTGAATGAAGTGTTCTATAGTTGGCCCAAAGAGGCAGGGAGGTTGATAGCACCATCAGAGCTTAATGAGCATTGCACAGAGCTCCTGCATTTCATTTAGCAAAGGTCTGGGTCCAGCTTTGGCACATGACATCTTGAAAGCACTGCCTAAATGTTCTGCCATGTCATCTCACCATTTAACAGACAAAACCTTTCTGGCCAAAGGATGTGGTCTATTCTGCAAGTGCTTGTCCTTTATCTGACAAGCATGCCCAGCAGCTCATGATTCCTCCTGATTACCGTGCCAGGGGCTCTCCTTCACACAAATCCTCTCTGTGGTTATCTCATTTCTCATGCCATCTCCTTGACTGCCTGTAAAAAAATCATTTCAGAAGCTGGGACTCCTTGCCCGGCAGCTTTATTAAAGGCCCACATCTCTGTTGCATAGAGGGGGATGGAAAGCATGCATGCGGAACAGTTTCATTTTTGCATCTCAGGAGAGTCCCTTGTTCTCTCCACATAGGCTTCATGTTTCTCTGGGGCAGTGGTGCCAGCACTGTCCTCCTCACAGTCCCCTTGGAGCAGTCATTGTCCTCCATGATGCCGCTTCTGAATTAGACAAAGCTATCTGCGTTTTTCATTTTGCAGCCTTCTGTTTCAGTGTCTTCAGTGTCTGGTGTTTTCCTCTGGTAGAGGTCTGTGCCGTATTGTATGCATCTGATTGTGGTAAAATCCTCCAGGGTTAGCCCTATTTTCTTTTGATGCCTGCCTAATCATTATCAGGCACATGTGCAGATGGACATTTTTCTTTCCTCTTTTTCTATTTATGCATAACTCTTGTATTAGGTGCAGTAGAAGATGCGTAAGTTTTTGCCCAGGAATGATCACAAAGCATTGACTATAGAAGTTTTGGAAGCTGACCCTGTAAACCATCTTGGCAATATCTAAGAGGACATGTTTGAGTCCTGCATGTACTGTCTGCCTCACAGAAGCTCAAATTCATACAGGCAGATTATCTACTTGGGGCAAAGGCATGTTGGGTCAGTGAAGGGGAAAAATGGAAAACACTAGGCAGTTTCTTTCTACCTGCTCTACATGCTCTACAGAATCAAGATCAGAAAGACAGTGATTTCAGGAGCTTTGGTTGTCCCTCCACATTGGCTTCATGTTGTCCAGGATCAGTGGCATTAGCTCTTCCTTTGATCAATCCATATCAATATGATGAGGCCCCTCCTGTGCAGTGAGCATGAGGCATCACTTGGTGGATGGTACCACCATATGCATACCACCTGTGCCTTCTCTACAGAGTAGTGGGGAGAGTTAGGCCCATGGCAAAGGACTGAGTGATTTTGAAATTTTCTCCAGGAAAATACTCCAGACTCAGCCCTAGCTTGCAGTTCTGTGTCTGCCTGGCCTCATAGAAGTTGCCTAGATTCAAGCTGCATAGCTGAGTGGCCCCCCCCTGCCTCCTTTGCTGCAAGAGGTTGTCTCCATTCTCCACTCTAGGCATTTATCTCTCCATCCAGCTTCCACATCCTATCGTACCCCACCATGCACCTCTGGAGGTCAAATGCAACCCTGTGAAGTATAGAAATCACCTACAGTGACTGTGCCCTCCTGAGCCCATCGAGAAATACTTGGGGTAGGGAATGGAGACCACCTCTTACAGCAAAGAAGGAGAGGGTCTGAGCTATCAAGCTTGAAACTGGATAGCAGTCATAAGAGATTAGATTTCATTTCATTTAGATCAGATAGATATCAGGAAGAAATTTTTCACTATTGGTGGTGTGGCAGTGGAACAGGTTGCCCAGAGAAGTTGTAGATGCCCCATACCTGGAAGTGTTCAAGGCCAGGCTGGATGAGGCTTTGAGCAACATGGTCTAGTGGGAGGTGTCCCTGCCCATGGCAGGGGGATTGGAATTAGATGATCTTTAAGGTCCCTTCCAACATAAACCATCCTATGATTCTAGAAGGGAAGCAGAATCAGCCATTTATTGTAATGGCATTGTCTGATATGAGGAAAGGAGCTGACTGATTGTGGCTGTAGTACGAGTGAAATTATTTGTTATTTTTTCCCAAGTGTGTGCTTATACTATGTTATCTGCTGCCTCACCTCTTATTTGTCTTCCTGTCTTCAGTCTGTGAGAGTCTCAAATCCAGGTTGTTTGGGAAGAACCTGGTGTATTGGAAATGCTGTTGAAGTAAACAAATTAAGACAATGGTATCAGCAGCATAATGTAGACAAGTTGGGAAGTAAAATTGCTGATTGGCCCAAAGAGCATCAAAGTCCAGGTCAAATTTGTCTCATTTTACATCCATATAAGACAAGGGAGCGGAAGCTGCTTGGATTTGTGGTGAGGCAGAAATTTGATTTTTCTGGGCTCAGATTTAGATTGGAGGGAAAAGCAAAAGAACTCTGCTCCTGATTATACTGCAAATCAAATTAACTTTACATGTCTGTTATGTCTTTCAAGTTTGGTGTTCTCTGAATTACTGCCTTCATATTTACACTGTTAAAAGTCTAATGCATTAGTAAGCAGCAATCACCACAGCTTTGCTCTGCATTAGCAAAAAGCAAGAGGGAAAAAAAAAAGAAAAGCCCTCTTTACCAAGAAGGACTGTCAGGGATTACTGCTTGTGCACGTTGTGACAAACCAAACAGCCTCCAGGTTGCTTATCTCCAGTGCTGCTCACTTCATGTTTTATCCATTAAATGAACATGATGATGGCATTTTTTCTTATTTCTTGACATCACTTCTACCACATCGGCAAAATTTAACATGCAGTCATCTTGGCTCAGTATAAGCAATGTCATATAAATTATTTTTGAAGAAATAATTTTCTTGTTGATCATGGAATTTAAAAACTCCCTTGGTTTTGAATTTTGTGTTTTGAAGAGAAGGACTTGGGTTCAGCAGGTTTAAATTTGGTGAAATTAAGACAGATATGCAAGGCTTTTTTCACATTACCAGATTTTTATTATTGCCCTGGTTTTATGGAAGTATATACATTTTAAATCTATTTCAATAATACAATTAGTTTAATCACATGGAGAAGTCAACAGTTAATATAGCACTAGTGTGATCTATAGCTATTTTTAAAGGGTCATTCAATAAGAAGTGGAATTGTTCAAGGAAATAGTTTTATTATAAATGTATTTGAATTATGTTCAATAATGGAGTTGATGTTCTCTGGGAAAAAGCTTTCCTCTTCTTCTGTGTTGTATGTCACTCCTTATTTGCATTTTTAAAACATTTTCATTGCACTCTGTGGAGTTTCCTCACTTCTTCTTTTAAGAATTTAACATAGCTGAAAGTGATATTTGTCTCCAGCTTCTTTGGGAAAAGAATAACAACTGCTACTGAGAAGACAGAGAATTTCTGATTGTTGGGTTTTTCCATAAAACTAATGACAAAATTGCATATTGCCTGACATGATAGTCTTTGAGCTGCAGCCTCGGTTGGTTGTGGCAGGATGAGAGGGCACACATGCCTGGCCTGCCAGATGGGATTTGTATTAGCAGGAATATTCTGGTTTTGACAGGGCTATCATAGTGTCCCGCTGCTCACCTTCCTTGGTATTGTACAGACTGCTCTCTTCTTCAAAGACTGGCTCATCTCTTGTACTTATGATGTAGAAAACACATCAGACACAGCCAGAACTTCCCAGATCCTGAGGTGGATTTCCCCTGAAAATGGTTTTGCTTGCTGCCTTGATCTTCAATAAATCTTGGCAGCCAGACAGCACATTCCGTTGCCACTCACATCTTGCTTTTTATGAAAGTTGCTATTAACCTAATGGGAGCTATTTGATCCTTTTAAAACTGCAAGCTATCTTTGGTGAGGTTCTGCTTGTCAAATACAGCACTGTGGCTGCAAGCAATTATTTTGCCTTGTCACCATCGTCATCCATTGGTCTTTTTTAACCAGTGTACTTAATCTCCCATATCTAAAACCAGTCTTACATGTAAATAAATACTGGAAGAGTCTGTTGATTTGGTTGTGTATCATAATGTTTAATGAAAAACAAAAGTCATGTGGTAGACAACAATTGGGAATGATACAGGAGTACTTTTAATATGACTGATTTATTGAATGAAGAAAAGCTGCAATACTTTCCTGATTACAACATTCTGTAGAAACAAACTTTTGCTCAAAAATTTTCTGTATGCTAGAGGAGAAACCAATCTGATTTTGAAAAAAAAAAATTCTTATTTTGTTATGTTGTAATACCTGTGGATATTATTGTTGTCCATAGGTAGGGCTGGTTTTGTTGGATTCTCTCTGGTAACGCTGGTTAGTTGGCAGAAGTAATTTAAAAAGCCAAGTCCATATCCAGTAGGAATGAAAGCTAGTAAAAATTTGGGGTTTTATGATTTTTTAATTTTTTAAATTTTTTTTAATGTTTTGCCTAACAATAGCATCTTTCTTAAAAATTCTTATTTTCATTCTTTTTGGGCTGAAAGAGCTAAAGTCTGAAAAATGCTTCAGGAATTATATATGAATAGCTTAAATCTTTTTGCAGAAACCTTGCAAGCAGTTCAAGTAGCAACACTGAGACAATAAAACTTGCCTGGAATTTTGGATCATTAATCAGTGTTCTTTATACAGAAATGTTGCTTGAATTGGCACAGTCCCACACATTGATGGGAAAGAACTGCAGAATGAAGAAGTCCTTTTATTTAAAAGCAAAAAATAACACTCCAGAAGCATGACTAGCAATATTATACTAAAAATAGTTGCTTTCTTTGACTTTTTAGGTGATTAATTGGTTACGTAAGAGAAATATTTATAGCATAGAAGCAGCCCAACCTGCAGCATGCCCAGAAAGCGTAGCATGACATGGAAAATTTGAGGAGAATAGCTGAAATAAAAAAGACTTGTCCTTCCTTTGTTGTCATTCTAATGGTATGATATATGATATGATACCATATGATTTAGCACTGAGGCCAAGAGACACAACCAAAACCAGGATTCTTTTAGCCCCTTCAGTTGGTTCTTGGGATGGCACGTTTTTCTTCAAATGAATGAATGACTGAATGAATGTCCTAAAAGCAGAGGGGGTTGGTAGATATAAGTTTGATTGGTGGATTGTAGTAAATTGAACATAGCAATGATAATGTGTCATAGCAATGACAATTTGTCAGATGGCAGTGTCATCCTTCACAATTTCAACTGACTTTACCTTGCTACATTTAATACTTTTCTTGTAGAACAACTGAAGGCACCATATGCCAAATATGTTTCATGTCATGGCATCTCCACCAACTCACAATGGTATATTATATCTGCCTTATAAAATTGACTCCTTTTTAGTAGTGGCTTTATGTAAGAATGCAAACGTTTTCTCAAAATGAGTGAAGTCACTGACATCAAGTTGTTGCCAACACACTAGCAGAAGAGAAGGAGTAGAGCCTAAGAAATATGTGAAATGTATTCTTTTTCCTCATTCTGAAATTTTCAGTGCTTCTCATTTCCTTGATTAAGGATAGGCTCAGGAAAATGAACTTTTGTGCTCTGCATTTTGTTTGTTTCTGTTCCAACTCTTCCATTCTATGTGGACTAGAACAAAACTTTTCCAAGTAAATAGAATATATGAAATTGAATGTGAAAGATGAGAGATGAACAGAATAATAGAATCATAGAATTGTTTTGATTGGAAGGGACCTTAAAGATCATCGAGTTCCAGCTCCCCTGCCATGGGCAGAGACACCTCCCACTAGAGCAGGTTGCTCAAAGCCCCATCCAGCCTGGCCTTGAACACTTCCAGGGATGGGGCATCCAAAACTTCCCTGTTCCAGTGCCTCACCACCCTCACTGTAAATAATTTCTTTCTGGTGTCTAATCTAAATCTTCCCTCTTCCAATTTAAAACCATTGCCCCTTGTCCTGTCACTACACTTCCTCCTAAAAAGTCCCTCTCTGGCTCTCCTGTAGGCTCCCTTCAGATATTGAAAGGCTGTTATAAGCTCTCCCCAGAGCCTTCTCTTCTCCAGGCTGAACAACCCCAGCTCTCTCAGCCTGTCTTCATAGGAGAGGTGCTCCATCCCTCTGATCATCCTCATGGCCCTCTGCTGGACCCATTCCAACAGGTTTGTGTCCATGTTGAGGACTCCAAAGCTGGACGCAGTATTCCAGGTGGGGTCTCATGAGTGCAGAGTAGAGGGGTAGAATCATCTCCTGAGACCTACTGGCCACACTTCCCAGGACACGGTTGACTCTCTGGGCTGCCAGCGTGCACTGCAGGCTCTTGTTGAGCTTCTCATCCACAAGCACTCCCAAGTCCTTCTCCTCAGGGCTGCTTTCCATTCTCCACCCAATCTGTATTGTGCCTGGGATTGCCACATCCCAGGTGCAGGACCCTGCATTTGGCTTGGTTGAACTTCATGCAATTTGCATGAGTCCACCTCTCCAGCCTGTCCAAGTCCTTCTGGATGGCTTACCTCCAAGGGCCCTTCCCTCCAGTGTGTCAACTATGCCACCAAGCTTGGTGTCGTCAGCAAACGTGCTGAGGGTGCACTCTATCCCACTGTCCATGTCACTAACAAAGATGCTAACTAGTATTGGTCCCAGTTCCAACCCCTGAGGAACACCACTCATTATTGGCTGCCACTTGGACATTGAGCCGTTGACTGCAACCCTTTGAGTGTGGCCATCCAGCCAGTTCCTTATCCACCGAGTGGTCCATGGATCTATCGAATCCATGACTTCTCAATTTTGAGAGCAGTATATCATGTGGGACAGCGTCAAATGCTTTGCATAAAGTCCAGGTAGATGACGTCAGTTGCTCTGCCCTTGTCTACCAAGCCTGTGGCAGTATCATAAAAGGCCACCAAATTTAGGCATGATTTGCCCTTGGTGAAGCCATGTTGGCTGTCTCAAATCACTTCCTTATTTTCTGTGTGCCACATAACTCGTAATGTTTTAGCTGAAGGCAAAGCAAAGGAGGAGAGAAGGTGATGCAGAGGGAGTGAATAAGGACTCCGAGAATGAGAACACACAGAAGTGTTGTCTGTAGTGTGTTTGTTGTCACTTGTCTTTAGAAAATGAACTCATGCAATCTTCATCATTATTGTTGCCCCTTCTGGTCATGCTCTGCCATTAGCACTGCCCCTAATTCAAGAAGACTGCATTCCATGTAAACGCTCAATTTTTCTTTTCCTTGAAGGCAAGTTAAGAGAACAAGCTCTTCACAAGAGAATGGAAGGCCTATGCTGCACCTTAAAAGTAGAAGTTAAAATAAAGAAGCACAAAGTTGTTTTTTAGGTGCATCTACGTTAGTGCCCTATTTTGGTTCAGGGGTTGCACCTGAAGTCAGTCTCTTGGTCATCACTTACCAGACTTTGGTCATCACTTATCACTTGTTTCACCTTGCAGAACAGTGTTAAGAGTGTGCAAACTAGATTCCTTTCAGATTAAAGTGAACCAAAAACTCATTACAGAAACACACCTAATGCACTCCAGACACTAATGGTCACTCAAAGGAGCAGACTAAGTGCTAGTCTGAAGTCAAACACCCTGAAATGCAAGTAAGGGGGTCCTCAGCATGAACTGTTTCAGTCTACATCTCCACTTCAGCCCCACTTCCTGATGAAATACTCATTTTTACTTAGGCTCTCTTTCACTTGCTGTGACCTTGGTTCAACCAGTCTGCATCTCTCGCTCGGTTCTGCCTGCTCTGAGGCTAGATCTTTCCTTCCCTGTGAAAAATCAGCAAAGCCTGGGGAAGCGAGTGAAGTGATGTAGCTTCACACCAGCTGAAGATCTCAACTTTCCTGCTTTCATCTGCCAGCTCTGGCGCTCTCATGCTGAAAAGACTTTTAGAAAGAAAAGCTGACAGAAGAAGGATGACTTGTTGGGACATATGCAGCAGCATCTTTATGACAGCTCCAGTCAGTTTTACTTCAAATTTACTCCAAGCAGCCCTGCACCTTTGGTTTGATTTTTAAATGGCAATCTTTACTCCTTATTAATACCAAGGCTACCTTATAGTAGACAATTTTGGAGCAAATCTGTCCAGTGCTTACACTTTTAAATAGTCACAAAAGAATTTTAACTGTTGCCTATAAATTTAATTGCTTCATAGCAATTATTATGTCTGCATTACAGAATAGTATATGTTTTTTATTACCCTTAGGTCCCTTTTTAATAGGAGTGCTGTGCTTTGTACAAGTCAATTATTTTTGATAGTTACAGTAATTAATGTTTAATTATATTTTATTAGCCTCATTTTGTTCAACTACTTTGGAACCAATCCAGGCATTTCTAAATGCTATACTTTGTGTGTGCATGTGTGCACACATCTGCATACTCTTCATATGTCCATATATGCAACCAGTGAGTGCATTATTCTCGCAGAGGGGGAAATATGAGACTTATCTCAGAAGACCATAGAAACATATGTGCTGTCCTTTTTCCCATGGCTGTCAATAATATTCCTCATGTTCATCTCACAACTGTAAGCAGATCTCAAATTTTCTCCTACATAGACACATATCTGATGTCTCCTGGTAGATACTTCTGATGACTTTAGAACTGTATTTCCAATGGCTTTCTGTAGGCACACATATGAGTGACTACTTCTCTCGTGTTCCTTTATTTTCACTTTCTCCTCTTTGTTGGCTTTCTGCCTTCTTCCCCTTTTATTTCTCTTTTCCCTGGGAATAAATTTCACCACTCTTTATTTCTGATTCCTCTTCATTCATTTTTTCTTCCTTTTCTCTAATCTTTCATTGGTCTCTTCTATTCTTTTTCTCCCTTTCTTCACCACTTCAAAGGGAGTGGGAAACCTCTGTCTTCCTCTGAAGTCTCTCTCCTAACTCTCACACTCCACCAGGTGTATACCCTGTCTCAGAAGCTATACAGCTCTAGAATTTTATATTTTGTTTCACTTTTTCTGTCTGAGGTGGTGCTTCTGTGTTCTTCTCTTCCTTTCTTCATAGAATTTTGTCTCTCTGTCATATCTCCCTTCGTTCCTGAATATGAAAATTGTATTTAATTTGTTCTTTCAAAAATGCATACTTTTGAATTTCTGAACTTTCATTAAATCTTTGTGCCATTTATATGTTTGTCAATTTTCCTGTGAAATGAGACTAGCACAACAGAGCTGATAATAACTATGTTATCATTTATTGGAATTTTTTTTGTTCTTAAAAGAAGATAGCCACCATTTGAATTGTGGTGACCAAGCACAATTTCCCAGCAAGTTCAGGAGACTTGTGGCCTTTTGAATGATTCTCAAGTGCCAAAGAAGGCTTCCACAGTTAGGGAAAATCTGTTGCCTACACGCACATCACTATCTGCTCTCTCTTATTTGGTTTTTCCTAGTTTCCATGGTTGATCTTTTTCCAACAGTGCAGCAGCTGTGACTAGTTTAGTTCCAAGTAAACATTTATGTTATGGAAGTGTCATAACCTGGGTATCATACATTCATGGAAAAAAAGGCTCCTTCAGCTGTAGGACTTAACTGCTTACACAACAGCAATCCAAGTTTGGCTGTGAGCTGCTTTCAAACCTAACCTTTATAGCATATTTGCCCATACCACAGTGTGGCAAAAGACAGCTGAACATGGCTTCTTGAAGCTGTCATTCCACTGCCAGGTGTTTTCTGTTCCCTTCAGTGATGACTGAGTTCAACCACAGTGAATTTTGCACATAAATCTAGAATCAGTCACCAGTGAAGAAGGGGAAGGGGCCTTTATTATCTCACTCATTAATTCCTCTTCATTGATATAGGCATGGAAAACCAGTGTCAACTTGTCAGATTTTGCAGGTGTATATTTTGCATATTGATGGACAGACAGCGTTTCCTAGCCATCTCTGCCTGAGGCCCATTCCTACTTCCTTCAACTTGCTGTGAACGTCTGCAATGCAGTGTGTAAACTTGGACAGAGACTCCACATTCTGGCAGCAAAGAGGCTGCTGAGGAGTTAGCTATTCAGTATAATCCTTCTCACACTGGTTTAATATTCTCATGGAGCATCAGTTATGAAGAACACACTGGGAACAACAGAAATGGTTATATACTGATCACATATTAAAGAACATTTTAGGGCTCTGAATGGGAAGCTGCTCTACACACTATATTAGATAGAGCAATGGACACTGAAGAAAACAATCTCTTCTGAGAGATTAGGAAAAGATAAATCAAAAATTATTTTCAGCAGTATAAAAAGCATTGACAAATCCCACAAAAAAGGTAGGGCTCTGAAAAACAGATCACATCTGTGAAAGACGTCCAGGAGAATTTACAGATGGACTGTAGGACTCATTGAAGTGCTCCAAGAGGCAGACAGAGAGTGGTCCTGCTGTTCCACAGATACTATGTCAGGATGATGGCACAGGTTCACTTTGAGACTTTTTGAAGATTTCTGTCATTGATGGAGAGATCTTTGCCTCCCTCCAGGCAGAATGCTGTCACTAATACATGTTATCAGATGGAACCAAATGTTTGCCCAATATATAAAAGTTCAGATTTTTCCTAGTAAAGCAGAGTGGGGTTTTGGGTGAGTACATAATTATTCATCTACTGCAAAGGCTTACAGTTTTTTACCACAAGTCCATTGTGCCTTAAGGAACCCTTCCAAAACCTCTTAATCAAACCCAGTATGATCCCATTAAAAGCTTGAACAAATCAGCATTTTCCATTGCTTATCATCAGAAGTTTACCAACCAGCTCTAATTGCCAAATATAATTGCCAAATACCAATAAACATTTGTAGGGGGACTTAAAGCAAGGATTACTCATCCACCTTTAACCCTTTGCCTGAAAAAAAGACTGCAGAAGGCACAGAGCTTTGGCAAAAGCACTGCTGGTCCATTCCACCAAAAGTAGCCCTGATGGCAGCCTGCTCAGAGATGTTCACCATCACATAAGGATGTGCAATGAAGTACTCGAGGGTATTCTTCAGGCACATAATAGTATTCAGGAATTACTCAACCGACTGAAATGGCCCCTTCCCTCACTTCACTGCAGTAATGTTCACGGGCATGACATTAAACAAACTCTTACCATGCATCTAATTAAATGGGGACTGAGCACTATATCCTTCTGTTTTAACACAGAGTGTGGATTCTTCCATGGCTAACTTGCATCAAGCCAACAGAGACTTTTTTAAAATATGATTACAAGAGCTGATAATAGCTTTCCAGTTATTATCTCTATGCTATGACATTTGTTACTGTAAAAAGTATTACAGATAGGAGACTGGAGAGCAAACTCCAAAATCTTCTAACTAGTAGATGGGAAGCAGCTTTACAGCTTGAGCAGATTTACTACTTCCCCCCAAAGTCTCTGTCTTCCAGAACTGAGAAAGAGAAATCACTGGAGAGTGCCCAGATGTGATTGTGCGCAGCCACTTTTGCTCCTGTCAGCTCCAGTCCCATGCATCTGTTTGCAGGCTTGAACCCAAGCAGCATCAATTAGATGAGCTGATACGGCACATGTTCTAAAATATACATAGGAATTTTGTAACCTGTGTTTTCCAGCAGAAGACTTTAAAAAAAGGGTGAAAAGATTGATTTTTCTAGTGTGATTGTACTAGTCTAGAAGGCAAAGGCAAATTCAAAGAGATCACTAATTAGAAGAGGTAACACTTAAAAACAGTGAAAATATCAAGCACTGTACAAACTATTTCTTAATCTTAGTAATAAATGTAGACTGTAAAATATTAACAGAGATAATGACTAACAGATTAGAATTTATTATGCAAGATTTGATTCACCATAACCAAGAGGGATTCATTAGAAATAGATTACAATGTGCAGTAATAATAACAGACAATTATTGAACATAATAAATCTATGTAAAGAGAGGGATGAGTTAATGTCTGTCTTCCATTAGAGGAAATAAAAATTCATCTGATCATGTAAACTTGAGTCACTCTGCTCTTAATGTCCTCAGATTTTTCAGTGAGAACAAACAGGTCTTTGCAACAGAAGAGAGCCATGAATAAGCAGAAACTTATGTCTCAAGGAGATGTTGTAGAAAGAGGCATAAGTTCTAAATTCCCCTCTCCTCTTTACTTTTCAATTATTTTTTTCCATGTCAAAGTCTAGCCTTACTAATATAACAACCACAAATAAATGTTTTGGGCAAGGGTAAAATAAATGACACTAGTAAATAGTACATTAATATTTCTATTACAACCGACATATGCTATTTGTTATTATTCTATTTGTTTTAATATTTTTCTTTCTTATTCAGTTCAGTTAGATGGTAAAAAAGGAGATTTTATGGGGGTTTCAACACAGCTTTAATTAATATTCAGAGCACATTGTGGCATTATATTTCTAATATTAAAATGTTGATGTTATTCTAAGTGTTGTATTAAAAAATTTATTCCAGTGGGAACTCTTTCATAGTGCTTCATATGTCAGAAATAACAATTTTTGTTATCTGTGGCAAGCTTGCTTTGATTCCACCTCCAGGAAACATCTGCTTTCTAAGTTGTTCAAATAGTAAACAGTTCTTTCTAGGTTCTGTCATCTTCATTCTGATTTTCCTCCTGCCTTTCTGTTTTTCTGTTACCATTCAAAACAAGAGCTAATCTCTGAATGATCCAGTGATCAAGTCAGGCCATTTATCATATCTCTAATAGACAGCCTTTTCTGGATGTTTGCCAGTTGACTGTGTTGGGACCCATCATGCTGGACTTAATCATGAAGCTTTGTGGATCTTAGAATCGGTCATACTTTACATCCAATTTACGGGTTACAGATAGGCGGACACTGTCTTTGTTTTCTGCTGGAGAGGGCAGTCCCTGTTCCACGGGCTGCCAACAAATAGTACTGTTCTTTATGTTATTGCTGACAATAACTGTAGCAATAAACATCTTGCTAAGAGTTGCTTATTTAGGCAAATGTCTTTCCTTTTGCTTTTTCACTAAATATGTATGCTTTCAAATATGTTTGGAGATTTTGTGCTTAATTGTGGTGTTTTTTTTCTTTTAGAAGTTTAATGCTTTCATTTTAATGAGGCAGTCCAGGGCAGCTGACAGATGCTCACTGTTCCTCAGACATGGGCCTGTTGGAACGGGTCCCCAGAGTAGGGCCACAAAGATGTTCAGAAGGCTGGAGCACCTCTCCTGTGAGGACAATCTGAGGGAGTTTGGGTTGTTGAGCCTGGGGAAGAAAAGGCTCTGCAGAGAGCCTGTACCTTGTAGAAATGATACACCGTACTTGAAAACCATAGATTGGAAAATAAACACATTCAAGCTGCATTGCTGGGCCAGTGCTCTGTGTCCCAGTGGTAAATTTAGCCTATTAATGGCTAATGCTTTAAAGAAACACAAAAGCCCTAAGGCTAGACTTGTATTGCATTGTAGCTGCATAGTAGCTGCAAATATTAATCAAAGCTTTTGAACTTGTGAAGTAGCGCATTGTCCTTGATCATCTGTAACTGAGTCTAGACCAACTTTTGACACGGTTTGGGTAATTGCTCCTGCTTGAAAATGTCTGGTATTTTTTCTAAAACAGCTTTATTCTTCACTTTACTGTCCAAATAAGGGAGACATGCTTAACAGGACAAGCATCAGTGTTAGACACTGAATGTTGGGGCCCTGAGTTTGCAAACATATATGTCTGTGCCCGTCTGCTCCCCCCCCCCCCCCCCCCCCCCCACCCCTCCAGCCCCAGCTCTCACATCTCTTTCCCCACCTTTGCAGTGAGTGAAGAGCCTCAGCACTGGACCTGACTTTCTGACTTTCTTCTCTCTCTCCTTCCATTGCCTTCCTTCCAGCCATCCTATGCAACCTTTATCCAAGGCTCCTTGTGTCAGGGAGCAAGATCTCTCACTGCCCGCTGAGCCTGGAGATTATTTGCAGCTACAGAGAACAAAAGAATGTCCTTTTCCTCCTTGTTCCACCTCTGTAATGGAGCACAGGGATCTGGGAACTTTGCCAGGGTGTTGACTCTCCCTAGCAGCCCCAGGCGGGAAGAAAAGGCAAAATCCTCTCCTGGCCACTGTTTTTTTTGCTGAAACCAGTGGACACAGAGACACTGGAGGAGCTTTTCCTTACACCCTGATGGTCTATATGAAGCCCAGTTGATACCGTGCTGCCTCTTGACTATAGAGCATCCATCAGTGCTCCTGGATCAGATATGGGCTTGAGAGACCAAATATTTCAGTCTTCCAGCTAGCTGATACATATAATATACAGCATTCAGAGGACCAGCATGTAGAACCTGGTATAGGAGGGGTTCCAGCATTGTATCCGTATTTCTGTACTATTTTTGTGTTGCATAACTTCATTGAAATCCTAACAAGGAGTGTTTAAGGATGAGCCTTTCCAGAGCTTTCTCATGGGGAGTTCATTTGACACCTTGTGTGTCACAAGGGGCTGAAAGGCCCTTGTGAATGAAAACTACAGTAACACAGAGAACTTGAGTTGTGTCACTGTGAAAGGAAAAATCTGTAGTGACATGAAGAGAGTCACCTTGGAGTGGCTGAGGGCTGATTGAAGGCCACAGTACGCTCTTTGGGAAAGTAATTGCTCAAACACTTGCTTCTCACAGTCTCTTCTTTGAGGATACTTTTTTGTATTCTGCTCACTTTTCAAACTGCAGGAAAGATATCAGTCAATCTGACCTTTATCAGTTCTGAAAGACGAGCAAGCAGCCAAAGAGTTGCTGTCCCACCCCAATCTATTTGGGCAGACAGCGGGTGCAGGGTTCTTGGGAACCCCAGGCATCTTGTTCTGAGCGTGGGAGCTGTTGGGCTTGGCTTCCATCTTTCAATGCCTGGTTTTGTTTTGTCATCATTTGCAAACTTAAGTCTGGTTTATGGGACTAAATTGTTGGTGGTGTTGCTTGTGCATTCATACCACTGTAAATGCATTTCTTTTTAAATTTGGTATGGCTTGCCTTCATCTGCATACCGCCATTTATCTCAGGATTTACAAATCACTAGTGTAATTTGTTCACAGCTAAGGCTACTTAAGGCTACTTACTCAAAACAAGAACTGAGAAACAGAAGTCACAAATTGCTGTCAGAAGATACAGACCAGTATTTTCAATATTCTTTGTACAAAATCAATTTACTTTACTCATTCAGTGTTACATGGGAGAGTGATCATAAGGGAACTATGAGGAAATGTGGTGGAAATTCAAATTGGAAAGGTTGCTTTTCACTAGCTAAGGAAAGGCAGAGCTCTGTGATTTCACCACCTTGTTTCAGGTTCTTTTCCAAGATTTAATTGTTTAGATTATGTCATTTTATTCAGACAGATACAACGACAGCGTTTTGAAGATTCCAAGAGCCACGACCTCTGTATTCTCAAGATGAAAAATTGGAGAGTAAAAATGATCCCCAAATTGAAATTTATTTAAATCTATTCATTAATAAAAAAGAACAAATACTAAATATTCATAATGATAAAGAAAATATAAGTGAAATCCCCAAAGGACTGAGTTTATATCCTGTATGAGTAACTTGCAAATTTTTCTTTCAAGTGGGGTGGGGTGGGGTCAATAGGTCTATTTTTTAAGTTACAAATTAATAAGAAGCAGTAAGGTAAACCAGCAAATAAATACAACACGTGGTGCTGATCTTTTCCAGATTTATATGAACAGGTTAGGGAACAGAGTGAAACAAATGGTTTCGAACCATTTGAACAAATGATTTTTCAGAGCTGTAAAATTAAATTTCAGTGATTTCTTCTCACATTCAAGCACTAGCGTCAGGCTTGAGAATAAACATAATTATAAGAATTAGTAAAATTAGTTGGGGGACACAACTGAAAGTTTTCACTGAGCAGAAATATCCTCAGCTGGTATAAATCAGTATGGCTCCACTGACGTCAAAGGCTCTGCAGCAATCTGCACCGGCTGGGGAAGCAGTCTTCTGTGGCTAAGAGTGTTTTTCCCCAGACCAGACCTGCTGCTTTACAAATTTTAGAAAGAACAGAAAAATGCCTCATGGTCTTGTGACAATTGCTTGTTACTGTCAGAGAAAATATTATAGTCTGTACGCCTCAGCACAGGCTGCCGGAACAGAAAAGACACCTTCATTTGTGAGAATTATGTCTGAGCACTTTAGACATTATTCAGTTTTACTGGGCTGTATTTACTTTAACTGGTTTTATTTATTTTCCTTCCGTATAAGAATTTACTGCTCACACATAATACTTTCTCTCTTCTCTATGATTGGATTTGCTTTATCAACTGATCTCAAATTTGTTTTGGTTATAACTGAGATGTTACTTTTTACATATAAATACTGAAATGTAGGAATTGACATTCTGGGCAAGACCGGCTGTCTGTCTGCTCCAGCATCCTGCCTCTGGCCTCAAGGCAAGGCACTGAGGCACAAAATAACCTGCCTGGGGGAAGCATTGCCTCCCCAGTCTTGAGGTTTCTAGTTGCTTTATACAGTGAAATGTGAGGCTTTACAATTCTCGTTAAGAAATCTGTGTCCCAACTAAGGTAACAGAACGCATTCTCGTTACCTATATAAAGGTCTTGTCCCTCTTTAATCCTGCTAAGCTCCAGATTTTCTCATTATTTTGTGACAGTGAATGCCACAGTTTAATTATGTTTCACCTAAACGTTAAATCCATCTTCAGTGTCATCAACTGTTCCCTTATGATGGTATTGCAAGAAAAGGCAAATGGCAGCATCCAATTGACTTTTGCTGCAATAATCTGTGACCCATTCTTCCCTCAGCTAAACCATTCAAATCTTTTCCATCTGTCCTAATCTGGAAGTCCAGCCATGCCTTTTATCATTTGTATCAGCTATTTCAACTATTTCTACTCTTCCCTCATTTGGTGTCTGTCCTAACTGTAGAGCAGTTGTGTTCCTCAGGACACTTCACAGTCCTGATCTCCCAGGTATCAGGGGGATTTCTGGAGAATATTTTGGCTTCCTTTCTGCCTACATATCTACTTTTCCACTAGAAATCTAAGCGCTGGTTGGTGTTTAAAAAATCTGAGGACAGGTTGTTACAGAATTGGGCATTAACAGGTCTTCTCCAATCAAGACACAAACATTGGGAACTCAGAGCTAACAAGTTCTCACACAATCCAGAGTTAAACAGCAAGAAGTACACACTATTTTAGGGAAGGTCATGTCACCAACATATGTCAAAAATGCTCTGCTGACATATCACAGGACACGTTTTGGTTGCCTGTCAGTATGGCATTACAAAGCCGAAGTTCTTAATTACACTTTTTCTTGAGATACTGACATTTAGATTTTTTAGGGACCCTGTTGTTTGCTTTTTTTAAAAAGATTATCATTTTTTTTCTTAATTAAGAGCAATACTGTAAAGAAATACACTTTGAAGATCAACAAAATTGTTGTTGTTTTATTCTTTATATGAGCACGTCAGGAGAAGAGCAGAACTAGCACAAAGTCTTTATGTCATTAGTTTCAAGTGAACCAGCTTGATGTCGTCTGCTTGGGAAGGGATGTGAGATGAAGAATCTCACTAGATGTGACCTTTATCTATACCTTGTGAGATGTGTCCCTGTACTTGAAATTTAGCAAAACTGCATGTGGATCTGTGCTCACATCTTGTTGTCTTCACTACATGGTGACTTTCTCTTAGATATATTTAGCAAGTGTACAGAGATTGGAGTGAATAAGCTAATGATATGACACATTCCATATGACACATATAACCTAGATGTAAAACAAAAAAATTACCATTACAATGAGATCAGTGTTAAAGCAGAACAGAAAATGAAAAGTTTAAAAACTTTAAGATTACCTAGGCAACATAAAATCTATAAAATGACTTGCAGCAGTTGGGGAAAAAAAAAAAAACCCCAAAATCACCATGCAAAATAGAAGATAACTGCATTGCAGAATTATAGCCCTTAAGCCCTTAAAATATTTATGTATATTGTTTTTACTTGTAAGAGTGTAAAAAAGAATAAATGTAAATATTTCCTTCCTTTTGATAAAAAAAGAAAAATAATGTCTTAGTATTGCCTTAAATTTATAAAAGCTTTTCATCGTGAAGGATCCACGACTGACAGGGGAACTGAAATGCAATATCATACTTCGGAATGCCATACTTCATATTTCTGATTGTGTCATTCATTTATTTGAAACAAAAGCTTCTTAAAGCTTTTCTATGTTCAATGTAAGTTTAACATTTTGGAGCTCAACAGATAAAAATACTCAGTTGAAGTTGATCCCTCTTCTAATCTTTGTAACTAAACTTAGGCCCAGAGGAAATCTGTTTGCTCAATCTCATGGCATCTCTTGGTGTGTCTTGGTGGAAAAGCCTCCCTGTTTTGCAGAGGATGGAGTGGTTGCACAGCAAAGATTTTGCTATATGCCCACCAGAGCTGTTTAAAATTACTATTCACTTGGGCACCTTGTCTAAGAATGTCCCCTCTAAAATACAGCCCTTCTTCCCCTAAAGCTAACACTGGCCACAATATCAGAAAGGAGAGTATTCTTGAGTCCCAGTTAGGGTGAACACCTCCATTTAATTCAGCCTGTGTCCAGGAGGGAGGAAGATTTCCTCCCCTGATACAGAAGGGCTATGGTGAGGCAAGGAGATGCTGGCCCCTTGTCAAGAGAGGCACAGAGATGAGGAGGTGTCCCACGGCCTCCCTAGCAGATGCCTGTGCACACCCCCACCTGCAGCAAATCTGCCTCTGGTGAAGGCATTTATGGGGCTTATGGCTAATGTCAGTTGGGTACAAGGCACTCTTCCTTTAGCAGTGGTGGTGGCTGAGTCATTGGGTCTTCGTTTAGGGACATAGGTCTCCTCACACAAGAAATGGTCCTGAGCTGGTTTTGGAACAAGTGTAATTTTTCAGAAGTTCATTGTCTCACTCTGTCATGGGCCTGGAAATCTATTGATAGTTAGCAGTGTTCAGCAAAACCAACATTTTTTGAGACTGCATCTCTTCTTTTCTCTGCTTTCTCTTTATTTTCTAATACTGTCAGCTCACTCCTTTAAATTGCCAACCTGTGCTCTATGAGTGTCTCAAGTTTTGTTTTAACCAGTATTAATACAGACAGGCTGTCAGCAGCCTCATTGTGTAAATACTCTATTAGTTCCCTCAGGGAGCCATCTTGCTTTGAGCTACTTAGTGCTTGGTCTACTGGATGGCAGCTGTAAGGAGGCTGGTGTCCCTGAGGAACAAGGTTAAACAAAACCCCACAGCTCGTCTTCTCTTCATTTTATCCCTCTTGCCTTAATGAATGCAGAGTGCTTTTGTTGATGGCTGGGAAATGTAGCCCTTACATAAGAAAGTCGCAGTCTCTATCACTGAAGGGCCATAGGCTGAGTTTGCCTGGGAGAGGGCTGCAGAAATAGTCGTTATGGATAATGGATCTTAGTTTGCATGTCAGAAGTGTACAGCATCAGCAGGCTTTGACTATATCATGCCTTCTCAGCATCTCCCCCAGTCTAACGGTGAAGCTAAAGCTGCTGTCAAGATTGCCAAGAAAATATATTGAAAAGGCAAATGAAAGAGATAAACAGCCACAGACCGTGCTGGACTGGAGCAGCACACAAACAGTAGAGACTAGCAGCCTAGTGCTACATTTCATGTCACGCTGTTGTGCAAGCTCTCCGTTGCCTGCAGCAAATAAACTCTCAAAGCCATGATAGTGGAGAAAGTGACAGGATGAATTAAGAAGCTGCAACAGCAAGCCAATAGTGGAAGCACAGAAATGCTCATTGGGCACCAGAAAGGACATCCAGGAAGGCTACAGCCAGCATCTGGCCAGGACCTCCACAAAGAGTGTAGCATCATGGTCATAAAGTAGCATCCATGCAATGTTACATAGGAAGCCCTACATAGTAAGCCATCATCTTCTTGGGTCCGGTTTAACCTTTCCCATGGGTGCTGTTAAAAAGAAATTAAATGCTACATTGAGATCACCACATGCTTATACGTGGTCCTTGGAACTACATCTGTGACCACTAGTACGACAGAAATCTGCAGAAGTGATGGGTTATTGCTTAGATACTTCAGAGGAGCAGAGTTGATTAAAGCTATTTGATTTCTACTACAAGACAGCAAATGTTGTCAGAGGGTTCTATATCCAGGTTTAATTAAAAATAGATAAATTGTATGTCACTCCAAAAACTCATATATGTAGATGAATAAATATATGCATATAAATAAACATGTATGTAAATATATTTCTGTATGTCTTTGAAAAGGCATATAGAATCTTAGAATGGTTTGGGCTGGAAGAGACCTTCAGGAGTCATCTAGTTCAAACTCCCCTGCCAAAGTCAGGAGTAACTTCCACTAGATAAGGTTGCTCAAAGCCTCATCCAACCTGACCTTGAATCTTTCCAGGGATATGGCATCCACAGCCTCTTCAGGCAACCTGTTCCATTGTCTCACCATCTTCACAGTAAAGAATTTCTTCCTAATATTTAATCTAAACCTACCTTCTTTCAGTTTAAAACCATCCCCCCTTTGTCCTGTCACTACAGGCCCTCATAAAAAGTCTTTCTCTGTCTTTCTTAAAGTCCCCTTTATGTATTGAAAGGCCACAGTTATGTCGCCCTGGAGCCTTCTCTTCTCCAGGATGAATAACCCCAACTGTCTCAGTCCATCTTCATAGAGAGGTGTTCCAGCCCTCTGACCACTTCCATGGCCCTCTTCCATGGTTCCAACAGGTCCATGTTTTTTCCTGTACTTGGAGGAGCTGGATGCAGTATTCCAGATGGGGTCTCACCAGAACAGAGTAGAGGGAGACAATCTCCTCCTCAACCTTCTTGCCACACTTCTTTTGACGCAGCCCAGGATATGGTTGGCTTTCTGGGCTGCAGGTGCACATTGCCAGCTTGTATCTAATTTTTCATTTTCCAGTATCCCCAAGACTCTCTCTGCAGGTCTGCTCTCAATTCATTCTTAATCCATATGTGTTTGTACATACATAAGAGACCACAGGAAAAGCAAGAAAAGGTGTTGCAATGTCTTCTGATCCTTTCCCACATTCCATTTATGAACTGCTTGTTGGAAATGAAATCAGAAACCAGAAGTCTTCTCAGGATGAATGATATGACCATCAAGCCACACAATTTTTCTTTTCATTAAATACTGGCTTTGTCTTACTGGTTGTCTTGTCATAAGAAGTTTGATGAGTAAGCACCTACCTTTGAGCTTGGACATCCCATAACAATAAATTTCAGTCACCTAAGAAAAGGCATTTAATATTTATGAGCATTAATGAGTCAGTCTATTGAGTCTGTCTTTTGAAGTTCTGTTCAGTCCCAAACACAAATATTCACCTTCTACCATTCCCATAGCATCAATTCACAGAGCTGAATTTGGGATTTGACAACAGTCATGTAAATGATTGTCCTGAAGTTCCTAAAACAAAGAAAAAAAAGCAGAAGCAAAAAAATTCCTGCATCCAAGGAGCTGCACTGGAAGTGTCTCACTGCCATCCACTTTCTCTGGGGGAGGTCAAGGAGCACTGACAATGCTGGGATCTATCCAGAGCTGGACACATAATTATCAAATCCAGGGAAGTTTATAGTGGGTGGTATCAACCTCCAGGAGGGCAAGCTTTGCCTGGAGACAAGAGAATCCTGTGCATGTGGGTGCCTGTAAGCATGATCTCAGGCATTTTTGAATATGCATAACAACTTACAATTAGTTTTTGATTGTCAGAGGAGTCAGTGTTAACTCCAGCTGGTGATGAGCAGAACCCTCTGGAGTGTTTCAGTCCCTTCCCTCCTCCCACCTTTATACATGTTGTAATGCTCCCAGGCTACTTCTGCACAACTGTTGTAGTAAATTAAAGGAAATCAATTCAGGAAATAACCATTATCTGATCCGTTTTGCTTAAAACTCAGAAGGTTCAATTGCACTATCATCGCAGGAAAATTTAAACAAAATTTCAAAATTTAAATGGGAGTAAGTTGTCTGTGTTTTGCTTCAGTTCTCTAGCCAAGTAAAAATATATTTAAAATTGTTTAAGAATTAGATGAAATTGGAAAGCTTTTTTTTTTTTTTTATATCAGAATGAAAAATTAGGGGAATTCTCACGGAACAAATAACCCTGCTCCAACTCAAAAGTAAAATGTTGCTGTAGAACACGCTTGTGCTGAAAACAGAGGCAATGTCAGATTAGACTGATAAAATGGGATGAGGAAGAGATGGAACAGGTACTTTTACCTAAAAGCCTTCAAAAGAGTGTTCTGACTGCAAGACTATAGGATACTCCAGAGACAACTGAGTAGGATTTTCCACCTTTTCTTTTGATGCTGTTCTGCTTCTCATTGCAGACTGGTCCCTGGCGCAGAGAACAGAGGCCCAGGCATCCCATGTCCTGAATGAATTCCCTATCAAGCAAGGGAGTTACTTACTTGGTCCCTCTCTTGTTGAGTATTAGGTATTCAGTGAAAAAAGTGGAACAGCTTTAACAGGAGAAATTGCTCATGTCCCATCTCCACATTGCTGAGTAGGAGTTGAGCCTTGCTGTTACTTGGATCAAGATGGATCTAAATGTAGCTCTCCTGTGTTCCCGATGAGCATCTACTCAGCACGTGACATGCACAGCAGGGCCAAGCTTACCCTGTGGGAGATAGTCAGTTTTTGTACCCTACTTAAACATGCAGTAAAGCAGGGAAAAAAAGTGCGATGACTCTGGATCAAATCCCTGTTTGCAATCAGTGAAGTTAGTGAGTGGATGTGAATCTGGTTGTCATAGGTACTGTGTGCAAGAAGTGGGGCTAATGCTATACAGAGTGCTGTCAATGGTCTTGTAGATGTAGACCTGATGATTTTTTTTTTTTTTTCACCTGAAACATTTTCGTGAGTTTATAAATAATTCTGTGAGGGGCAACATTGAATTTTGCAGTGCAGTCAAATATTTCTACCTTAAAATTTTCAATCTCCTGTCTCTAAGTGTGACCTAGACTGTCTAGGACTTCACAGACCAATTGCTGAATTTCTATGCAGAAGTAGCACGAATAACCACAAGACCTTGTGCAGTGTGATTACAAGCACAATGTTCCTGTCAATAAGCTGCAGAAGGCAAGCCCAGGTTTTTATTCTTAGAGAGGTAAAGCGTAGTTCTTAAGGTGATGAAATGTATTACACCTCCATTTCTATTGCTCTTTACTAAACTCCAGGTCCAACCCAAGCAATATCTGTCCAGCAGTGTGACCTGGACCTCTGGTCTCATAGACAGGCCATAAAACTGATCAGGGATTCCAGCCAATGATGCAAGCGTTTTGCAGTGTAATGGGGAAATCATTAACTAAATCTAGTATTGTATTTGTTCCGGTACTAGCAGTAGAATTTTGCTACATTTAATCTGGAATTGGAGCGATGACACTGTATTTTAGGATGGCCACATATGTTGCTTTTTAATACCCACTAGTCATTAAATTGTATTTTAGAGAGAGATTATCTTTCATTCCTGTCTTTAAATATTTTACTGTAGTTATTTCAAAGTTTTAAGGGTCAACAGATGAGTGTTAGCCCTTAAGATCATTCAGAGGTCACTCTGTATTCATCACACTTTTAGTTGAAAAATACATCAGTGAAAATACTGCAAATGTACCTAAAGATCACTTTGGTGATCACACTCACCATGACTGTGAGAGTCACCAAGGGATCACTGGAGCAGAAATTAGGAAGGAATCACACCACCACCAAGGACAACATAGACAACATATTTAGAAGGAAGTTTGTTATATCTTTTGCCCATTTCAAAGTGATGCACCATCATAGATCCCTTTTATAATCAGGTAACCATGCTATTTTAAAACACCCTGGAATCTGAGATTTGAATGCAGCTCAGAATCTCTATGTAATACCAAACACAGTTAATAAGTGACTTGGATATTGTTGTTAGAAAGATTTTAGGAGAAGGTTCTATGGGTCATTAAATTTGTCTCAGGATTTTCTAGATTCACTGTTACACATCTGTTTGGGGAGGAGGTGAAACTGAAAAGTTGAATTGGAAATCGCATCCTTTAAACACTGTTAATTTTGCTAGTAAATACTGACTTCTTCAACGGTAAAGCAGTTTGAAAAAGACAACCTAAAAGAAAAAATTAAGTTGTGGGTTTCTCAGCTGAAGATACAGCTAATAGAGGCATTTTTTGTGATATTTCATGCATTAATTTTCGTTCTCATCTTTTTGAGATTACTTCTCAAATATTTTAAAGATGCAAATATTTGGGAAGACAGTGTAGAAAACATGTACAAGTTGGGTTTTGGTTTCTTTCTTAATGATAAACTAAGGCCTGTCTCCAACTGAAACACTGTATTTTTTCTTAGAACTACTGAGAGTACTTCATCTGTGAAAATGTTAAAAAAATCTGCTAGAAGGAAGCATTAACTAAATGCCTAGAGCATAATATCATCCTTTAGAAAAGGGAGGCACTTGGGTATTTAAGGTTGTTCCTCCCCACTTAGTTTGTGGAAGGTGCTGGGATGCTCTGGCTGGGGATGGGGGAGCTCCTCTGTGCAGCCACAGATGGGTAGATTGTGGGCAGTGTCAATGCAGTGCCATACAGGGGTCTCTGCTGGCCATCACCATGTGGTCCTCTTTAAGACATGGTCACCTGTAGTGTCAGCAAGCTGCTCCAAACTTTCCCTGTAGAGTTCCCTGAGGCGTGTGTCAATTGCAGGGCGGTTTACAGCCATCTGTGAAACAGTTTGACATCACTGGCTCGTATTTAGGTATATTAAGAATACATCTCTGTGTCTAAAAGTTTTGTAAGGGTTTTGTCTGAAAATGTGGAAAGGATGAAAATTACATCAAAGTAAGTCCAGGTAGCCCATACTGGCTTCAAAAATAAGGAAAGTGAAATACACATTTGAACTGTTCTCAAGCCATCAGCATCTTGCTGGTGAGCTCCCTTGCCCAAGGGTATCCTCCATGTGCTTAAAGAGGAAACAGTTTTAAAATGGTCAAAATGTAAACAAAGAACACTTCATGTGGTAAATGCAAAGTAGAATAAATTTTTTAAAATAATAGTAGAGAAGTACTGGATTGAACAAGCAGTAAATTATTTATTCCCTTTGGACAACTAAACTACTCTGAAAGAGAAAAGCTTTTATAAGAATTGATTGTGTACTAGCACATTATGACTGGAGCAATACCACACCATACTAGTTCTTCAGAGCTTTTATTTCTGTAATATTTTTATGTAATAGCCGAAACAATAAATAAAACCCCAGAAATTTCTTTGTACTCTTTGTGTGGTGGAATAATGCAGCACCCTTGTCAGGCAAGAAACTATGCAGTCTGTCATTTATTCTTATTATTGGCTAATATAGTATCTGATGTGGGAATGTTAGTTCATGAGAAATCTAGGCAGGAAGTAACACGAAAGGCTGTTAATCCCCATTAAGAAGACTAACAGTGTCGTGAGAAATACGAGGACGCTGTTCCATTACAGGTGTTAAATGATGGGGAATGCACCATCCCAAGAAGCTCTGGCTAACGTCCCTTCTATCTGCGGGTTTCCGTGAAAGTGCATTTATGACCCTTTGCACAACATTTGTCATCATGAACATAACCTTTTGAAGGTTTTCCTCGTTAGCTCCTCTCTCTGCCCCTTTCTAACGCCTGGCCTGGGCCAGGATGCATCTGGTCCTTACCGTCACAGGCAGATGGAGGACAGGAGAGAACTGTGTTTGCCCACATATAGTGCAAACAGCAGGAGGATTACGGTCTCTGGCTGTAGGGAGAGGACGATGTCTGCACAGAGGAGCAGGTTGTGACCTTCTGCTTGGTTTTGTCACGGTCTCTGATTGCTGAGGAAGAGTGCCTGCATTTGAGACCCGTAGTTTAAATATCATAGTTTGATCATTAATTGCTGTGCGTGCACTAACCCTAAATCAAAATCTGTAAAATGACAGCCATAAACTTTAGGATACAGATTTAAATGCTGACCTCTCGGAGATACTGTGGCCAATTAAAATTGTTAAACTGTGCTCACTACGCTACATGAAATCTGAAGTTCAGATCTATCTCCAATACATAACTTGCAAATGCTACTGCCCCAAATACTGTATCTGGATAAGACACTGAAAATGTCTTTAACCTAGGCATAATTAAGGAAAGTAGTTAGAATAGTAAATGAATACATAGTAAAATATCACTATAAGCAGTTTTTTCAGAAGGTACTGTTTCAAGCAATAAATTTTAAAAAGCTAGAAAAAGACCTTTCGTTTTTTAGAGATCTATCAAATTTGTATTTTCAGTCCATCACATTTTTAGATTAATTCTGTGATCTTATGTATTTAGAAAGTTGGTTTCTTGATGGATTTTGATAGTTGTATATTCCTGTATTCACCTTAGTTCCTATCAGTTTAAAACTTGAGCCTGTTATAAACTTTTGCCCCATTGGACAGTACTTGAAAAAAATAGAGACTTTAAATTGTTAGAACAAAAAGTTATTTATTGTATTTTTAACAGGATCACTAAGCATAACTATAAATCAGAAGACCTGCTGAAACAACTAATAATGTATTTTTGGTGTGGCAAGCCAGTGGTGTGATTCTTTGCTAATAATTTGTACTAATGCAAATTATGAAGTGACATTTATGAACTGTATTTGGCATAATACATAAAGCTTCAGCTAAATGTAGAACTATTGATCTGCTCTTTTGCAGGCAAGTACTTTGCCACAGGTCACAGTGGTTCCCACCCTGAGTATTTAATAACGCCAGGTTGTTAAGTTGTTAAGTTAATAAATGGCAAGTTAAATTTTATGGACTAATCACTTCCACTAATCAAAGTTTACTCCTCTATAATAAGTAGAACACAGCATTTTTTATGCATTGTGCTTTACATTTCTAATAATCGTTGCTTTGTAGCATGTCTTTTCAAGTTAGTAGCAATATATCACATCCAGATAGCACAATGCAGGGAGAGGCCCGTATGTCTGGGACTAAGCCCTGCCAAAGCCAGCCAGCTGGAAATCCAACAAAACAGGGCTGTATTTTTCTGCTGTTCTCCTCCCCAGGGCTTGTGCCTCTAACCTGGGCTGCAGATAGATGCACCTCACTACTCTGAATTCACTGGCTTGAACCACAATGAACGCTGGCAAGCTCCTGCTCCAAGGCAAAGCTTCCCGAAGTGCTCCTGGTTACCACCATTCCCCTTCACTCACTCCCTCTCCAGCAGTAGCTCAGAGATGAGGGTGCTCTCCTGAAAAAGGGAAAGCCCATTTTCCAGTCTCTCCTTGGTCTGACGGGTTTTCAGGTCTGTGTTATCTGTCTGCTAGATGCTCACAGCCTCTGCCAGCTCCTGCTCCTTCCCAGAGGGCAGATGGCTCTGAATGTGTCCCTGCTGTATTTGTTTCTCTTTTAGAGTGTCTCTTCAGACTGCTGGCAGCATGTTCCCTAATCTTAGCAGAGCATCTTCACCATGGAGGTACTGGCTAAAAGGAAGGACCCTTAGTTCTGAAGGTTTTGTGGTACCAGCCCTGCAGGTTCCTTACAAGAAGGTTTCTCATGGTGAGACTGGCAGGCAGGGAACAGCAGGCTGTCAAGCCCATAGCAGGGCTTTGGCTTGGGCTACGGGGTATGCTACATCTCCAGAACCTGCATGATAAGGGGTCTGAATCACTTCAATGCAATTGTGGTGCCCACACTGCTTGATGCCTAAATCCCATTGTAGACCAACCCAGCATTTTCACAACTGGGGATCATCTATTTTTCCCAAAGCAAAGGGCATGGAAACGCTTGTGATAGTGGTGAGAGGAAGTGGGGGAGCACAGCAGCCTGATTTTGATCATCTTGGCACATGCATGGATAAAAAGGATGCAATGTGTGCGGGGGACTGGGAACTTTTTTAACTGCAAACAGGATCCCTCTAAGGACCCCAGGCTCACACGTAATGGTGAAACCAAGGTGCCTGTGGCTGCGTGGACTGGGTCTAAGAAACAGATTCGTCTTAGTGGGTTGTTGATAGTTTGGGATGTTTTTAATGTGGGGACCTTCTGGGATCATTTAGTTGTATCAGCTGTATTTGTATATTCTAATTTGTGCAGTTATTGCGCTGTGTTTTGGTCTATTACACTTTGTTAACTTATGCATTTATATGTTTTTTTCGTCCTACTACTAATAGGCTTAATGGTATGCTCAGAAAATCATCATATAATTGGATTTAAACTTAGAAATATTTTTTCTGGTTTGTGCACTTCACAGTAATGAGTGTCTGTATCTAATATAGTCCAAAAAAGGTAAAAAAGAAAATAAAATCCAGGCACTTGGTACTTGTTACTTTACAGGGGGGAAACAACCAGCCCAAACTGTTGCAAACTCATTTACCTGAGTAAAATAAAGGCATGATTAGCGCTCAAAATATCTGACATAAAGGCTATAAAATCATCTTTATCAGGAGCACATGAAGGAGGCTGAAATTTTGCATTTAATCTGGACCTCAACAGATCTTTCAGAAGTGGCAGGTTTGCAATATAAAATTATACATTAAAAATATATATAAATTATATATATATATATTTATACATATATATTTATTTATATATATTTTATATATACATTTATATAATATATATAAATTATATATAAAAATATATATATAAAAATTATATATAAAAAATATAAAAAAGCCATGATACGGGGAGAAACAAGAAGGACTGGAAGCAGCTACAAAGAGTGAGGATTATACCACGTAGCCCACAATGTAATTATTCAGGCATTTAAGTCAGGTAGGAAGGAGCATATTGAGGGAGGTGTAGGCAGGGCAGAGGTTGCAGAGCACAGGGTAGGCAGGGGAGAAGGTGCTTGCAGCTGCGATGTCATGGCCCTGCCTGGGGCTGACAAAGAATGGGTCTTGCAGCTGGCAGGTGAAAATTACATTGACAGGGAATGGGCAAATGTCCCTGAATTCCAGTTGCCAAATCACAAACCCCATTAAAATCCACATCCGTCCCATTTTCTTGGATCGCTGTTGCCCATCCAAGACCAAAAGTCCCCTAAACGGGTGTCCCGTTCAAGGCCCCTTGAAAATAAAACGTGCCTCAGGGCAATGGGCCATATTTACTCAGGCATAGGTGTTATATAAAAGAAAGATGGCAAATGGCATCTGTGTCAAATCTGGCCCGTGTTGAAGTCGCAGAGCATTGCCCCCAGGCTCTGAGCCCTCCTTGGTCTGGATGGGGGTCTGCTTCTGCAAGAACCGATGAGCAATATACCACCTGGGTCTATTGGTCCCATGTGATTTAGAAGGCAAGTCATATTTTTAGAAGTATTTGAAGAAGGGAGCACAGAAGATTTATGGCCATGCACATGTTTGTGCTGTTTAATTTGTTTGGCAATAGTTGGTGGAGACAATCTATCTGAAGTGCACATCTCATGATGGAATAAAGCTTTTTATGTCCATAATGCATGACTATTATATTCCAGTAACAGGCAGGACAAGAAAATAACAAATGGGAAGATAAAAGATTAGTATAGTCTTTAAAAAATGTCTATTATTATTCAAAACTGTATAACTGTCATTGCTCAAGACAAACTGTATTATAAAAATACAGTATAATATTATCCGAATTAGGGAATCATGGCTTCTAGAGGCATAAATACTATCGTTCTGGCATTTCAGCTACAGTGTCAGTATGTAGTCCTGCTTGTTCCATAGAATGTGGAAAAACTAAATTAAAATTTCCTGAGAACTTCTGATTCAGCAATTTTTACAGCAAGTAAAGTTTAGACCTACCTGAAATCCTGTTTTGGAGGAATTTGAAAGATGAAATAAGAAAACTGAAAGAGAGCAGTGAAGAGAAAAGAAGAGGACAAAGCAACAAAAGAGACCAGAGACCTGAGACAGGTGAAGGAGAACGAACATGTCAGACAGAATAAGACAGAAACCCGATTTTCAAATGTACAAATCAACCCATGTTAATAAGGTTAATCTGTCAAATTGTTAAAAAGGTAGGGAAAAGACCAACCTAGGACAGCAAAAAATTAATTGCACATAAGATTGATGGTGGTGGAATGAAATACTTTTTGTCTCATCCACTGTCTTTGTGCATGACTTCAAATTAATAACATCAATATTTTAGTGATGCTGCTCAATTGCCATTCACTTTGAAAGTTCCTAAATATTAGGGGATATTAAGCCAAAACATCTCAGACTTAAAGTATTATGTTAGGATACTAGGTATTGCTTAAGACTTCAGTTTTTACAAGCTCTGTCTTTTGTTATTTGTGATGTTTGTAAATTAATACCAGACTGAATAAAATCTGAGGCCAGCAAACATGGTTAAGGTATGATCATTATCCAGTTAACTCAAATTGACTTGCACACAGTTGGGAAAGGGTGTTCAGCTGACCTGGTTAATGAGTAGTTCATAAACTGTCAGTCTTCCTGAACATGGAGAGGAGAACTGGGTGTGCTTTGAACAGCTTAAATGCCTGAGCAAAGTACTGTCATTTCAGTGGCTCTGCTCAACTGATTTAGATGATTTGGGATACTTGGATTCATTAATACAGTTAATTTCCTGCCTTCTCTGCCCATCTTCTAAGCAGGCCAGAACACAAAGAAGAGCCTCAGCTAGAGGCAGACATTTTCAGCTTCACAGCAATACAGGTGATTAGGTTGCACGATGGCACCTGCAGATAAATGCAGCTAGGAGGCTGCAGGTTTGCAAGTGAGATCTGACGACCCAATGCCAGGTTAAGAACTTGTGTAGCCGGTAAGGGGGACACCTTGCAAACAGTTTAGGCACACATGCTCCAGAAAAGAAAGATAAATAGACTGTGAGACTCAGGAGACCTTTTGGGCCTTGTGTTACATAGAGATGATTTTCATTTGTCAGTCTTCTGCTTAGGTTTCTGTAGCTTCTTCCCTCTGTGTGCAAAGGTAAGTCGGTAACAATCCAAATAAACTTCCCTTTTCCATCAAAGTCTTAAGAAAAATACTTAAAGCAGGTACTTTAATAGTTTTGTATACTTACAGCCAATTTTTTAGTAATAGTTATTCACAATGTTTATTTAACCTGTGAGTACCTTGCAATGTCACACAGGTACGGTGGGTTTTGGAATAGCCAATGGCCAGTAAATCAGTAAGCCAGCTTGTCCTACAGGGTGCTGGGACTTGATTTTCTTAAGTTTTTGAAGTTATTGCCCAAATCTTTCCACACAAAAAGCCCCAACCCATTTCCTCTTTTCCACCATGGTTTCTAAAGATGGCATTCATCTGATCAGATGTGTATTTTCAATGTTCACATCCAAGATAATTGTGTAGACTCTCCTGGCTGAGAGAAACAGGAGAGAAACAGGAACTCCTCGGTCTCAGTTCACTTAAGGCAGACAGCTAAAGCAGGCCAGATGAGTGACATGTTCCCAGTGCACATTTCTCGGGTGACTGTCACGTGAGTCAAGATTATGTGAGTACAGATGCTTCAATGTAAGTGAGTCTTTGCCACCTGCAAGTGACATCCTGCAGGAGGAAGATAATTCCCCTTTAGCAAGGAGGGAGAGATGAATTGCAGGTATGAGGGACTGCAGCCTTTACTGAACAAAACAGGCTTTTGATGATTAATTTCCTGCTATATTTCTTATATACATTTTGGCTCCAGAAGAAGTATGCATTTCAGAATCGTTTTTACATGCTGGGCTTCTGTTGATCTGCTTTGGGTTTGAGGAGGGAGCTGTTCTGCTTTTCTTTTTCTTTTCTTATTCTTCCCTTCAAATATTTAGCTGTGATTTGGTCAGCCAGAGTTTGTTGTGCGTCTGTTGCCCAAATGTTCGTGGGCAAAGCACAGTAATCCTTGAAGTCATGGCACTGAATTTCATTGTTTAAAGACGTTCTAGCAGATCCCTACAAGCAGCTTGGGACCAAGAGGAAATAGCGCTCTGAATATTCACATTTTAACACAAGTTGTCATTCAGCAAAGTAACATCTGCTGCTTCCTGCTGTTTTTTCAAGGAAACTGAATCAGTAACAGTTAAATTTTATCTGGAATTTGTGCTGTTATCACGATTCTTTGTAGAGAAAGAGGAGAGTTTGTCTGAATGGCTATGAACTATGAAGAGTTCTTCAGTTTCTGGAGGTGTTATGAAAAAGTTAAGCAGCATTTACATTACTGCTAACTGAAAGAGAACCAGCACCAGCTATATCAAAGAAAGGAAGAGCCAAAATAAACCTTACCTGTGGGTGGCCAGTTGAGTAGATCCAAGGACAGATTTCATCCTTTCTAAATAGCTCGGATGCTTGCCATGGGTTTTGTGGCCTGTGTATGCAAGAGGAAAATTCTGCCTTGTGCTGTCCTGCTGGTAACCAGGGCCAGATCCTTGATGACCTACTTTTTATTATTTGGTCAAGCAATATGTATTATTCGGATGGATTCCCAAATAACTGATTTTTGCTACTTGAAATATAAAACATCAAGCCAATAATGTAGATGGTGTTCATGGTGGTAACATGGCCAGACAATGCTAAAAGAAAGACTTGGGTATTTTTGTTTTTAACTGATGCAGTTAAGTGGGTTCATTTGTTCATTAGAACTGCCTCTGAATTGGCTTAACCATATGTTCATTTTGCTTTTTGTAATACTTTAATACTGTCAGGAGTGAAATCTCCCAAAGAACAATATTCTTACGCTTCTAAACATGATGTTAACCAGGTCTGCTTTCACTGCTTCTTTCACTGCATAAAGCAAATGCATAAAGCAAACTTATTTATCAAATGAAAGGATACAAACACTGCAATGCAACTACTTTTCTGATGGCAGTTGAATGAGATCTGTATTTTAGTGTATGATACAATACTAAAGAGATTCATTGTGATTATTGCTCACCATTGCAATAAAGATAAACTTTTTAAGGGTCTGATCTTTCAAACATATGTACACCTGCCTAACTTTGCATATGACTTCAAAGCAACTGATCCCAAGGGCATGTTTTCAGGACTGAGACTTTAATGCCTGAACTCTTAAATAATGCATTGCTTAAAGTGTAAGAAAGTGGATGAGTTAATTATTTACTTTGTTTATTGCAGTCTTTAACACAGTTGCCAGCAAATAGAACAGATAAGTAAGAAGAGTCACAACCTGTAGAGATTTTGAAATACAGAGCAAAACAGAAAGCACCATGTTACCACTTGCATAGATTCCTAGAAGTAACAGAAACTCGGCTTGCAAATCAGAAATTGTGAATGAATTCAGCAGATTTGTCAAAAGACGTGGTTTAAAAATAACCGACGGGTATAGCATATGTCAAAACAACGCAGGCAAGGCAGCTTCACTGCCCCTGCTCCTTCTTCCGTGGGAGTCAGCAGAGACGTGCTATCTCTCTGCCTTGCTGGGGAGGGAGGTTTGCCTCTCATGGATGGGAGTGGGCGAGCTCACGGCAGCCTGCCTGTGCCCTTACCCAGCCCCACAATACCTTGGTCACTGTCCCCCTGCCACTGAACTCTGCCCTGCAGTGGCTCTTTACTCCCCCAGTAATAGAATTTCTATCCTCTTTTGAGTCAGTTGCCTTCCCTGTCCTTTATGTTTTTGCTCAGACACATGCTGCTGCTTCAAAGCTTTGCAACAACAAGTGTTTGACAATCTGTTGGTGTTAAGCCAGGTTTATATCAAAGCACAGCAGTGAAGTCGGATCTCATATAGCGGCTGTGGGACTGATTTTTTTCCTTTCAGAGGTGTGGCTGATTTGCCATCTTTCCCAAACGCATGTATGATCTTCACAGAACAGCATTACAGAAAGGGAAGAGTCTTATAGGTGTCCAGTGCGTAAGCCAAAGCAGCACTCCAGGCCATTGGAAGTGTATGCTGTGTTATATATGAAGCAACGTGCAGCAAAAAGTTAGGGGAAAGAAATCCATTTATACCAGATAGGTATTTATACTGAATATGTACCCTGATACCTGAAGAAATGTTTGTGTATCATAAATGAATATTGTTGCTGGAACATGGGAGATGTTATAGCTCTACTGTTTGTTTCCAGTTACAGTTGGAAAATTAATGGTTTGCTGAAGCAAATAGATCACCACTTGGCAGCTGTTACTGGCAAGACAGACAGTAAAACGCACATATGCTGTGCACAATATTTCTGTCTCCTTTTCTTCTGACTGTAAATGAAATAAAGTACTGGTAGGTGTTTCCGACCAATGTTAAGCAGCTCTTTGTCAGTCTCTAAACAAGAGAAAACGTAAGGATTGGCTGTAGTTGGTTTCCTTTAGCACCTAGCCCTGATTGATTCATCAGGCTGAAGTTACACACGTGGCCAGGTCCAGACATGTGAACAGTTTCCTTGAAGCATGTTTTCCCAAGAAGGGTCATGTGAGTGCCTGAGGTGGACCCTAAAGCTGGTTGATCCTTATTATTGAAAAGTAGAGTGTCATCTTCCTGAGTTCTCCAGCTGAGTTCACGTGCAGGAGCTTGTTTGTAGCTGTGTCACTGCAGGAAGACTGCACGTGACAGCCCTCTGGTAGTCATCTGCTCTGCAAGGGGAGGTTGCCTGCATGGGGGTGAAGTTTGTCACTTGGTAGCCAAAAGCAGTAGCTGCTTTCATTGTTCTTCAGTAAGGCTCTGTCACTGTTAAAGCCTATGGCGTAAGTTAGAGTCTCTAGTCTTGCTTATCAAAGCCAGAAGTAATCCCTTGTAAACTCCAGGATTTTTACCTCTTAGTTCTGTGAGGCAAATGGTGTGTGCCCGATGGCTCTAGATGGACATCTAAAGAGCTGGGTGGATTCCTAATGTCATCAGAAGAAACTTGGATGTCCTCTCTCATAGCTCTGACCTGTCTGTGGCGTGGCTACGTAAGACTGTAGGATGCATAAGGGCTGCTTTGTTTTGACCTTATTTATACAGGAGGGCTGTAAGGCCCGAGGGAATTTGGACCAAGCCCCCCATAGGGGCTATCTCCCAAGACCAGGGTATAGCGGTACTTACCAGATATCGATTGAGATGTCTAATCAGAGTTTGTTTTCTGGAGATTAAAAAGTGTAATCCTGAACTGTGTCAATATATTTCTTTCAATAGAATTTTACATGCTAAACCAAAAGGAAACCTGCTTGTTCATTAGCTTCTGTCAGCTTTTGTTAGCTCCCCTTTTCTTCATGCCCTTCAGTTTCTTTCTGTTAACCACCTAACACAGTCCTTTTTTTCCCCATCAGTAGCTTTTCTTTCACTAGCTGTGCTTTTGTAGTCCTGCAGACTTTCAAAAGTCTCTGTGTCTCATCTCTTTCTTTTGTAGGAAAGCACCTCTGCCTCTTGCTGTAGACTTCTGTGGCTGTTCATGGTGAAGTTTTCATCAAGTTGCCTTTCCTTGTTTCTCCGTCTCCATGTCTCCCCTGTAGCTGTAGTACCTTAGATGAGGAGCTCTTCTCTCAATGCTTGCTCTTCAGGGAGAGCAGGGCAGTGCCTTGCAAGTTTTAGTGTGCTGCTTGAGGTGAAATCAAAACCTTGGCTGTTCTGAGACACCCTGTGCTCTTCCACTGGCGAAAGGGTGGTAGTGTCTTCAGCAGCTCTCCCCTGGGTTTCTTAGGAGTCTACTGGGGAGTCATTAACCCAGATTTTAACAAAAAAAAAAAAAAATCAAGAAGAGATTTGTTCCAGTCTGATGTCTTCATTCAAACTCATGCAACCATTTCAGACTGCCTAGAGTTTGAAATCATTTGTATGTCCCTGTTGGTTTTTGTTGTTGTTTTTGTGTTTTGTGGTTTTGGTTTGGTTTGGTTTTTTAATTTGATGACTACGGGAAAGAAAACTTTGCTTTTTGAACAACTACCTACTGATCTCTCACTTTGTTGAATTTAGTATGTCTTTCTTACCACTGACATGTTGCATAGGATTTGTTTCCCTTGCCTTGCAATGTTTAAAATTTGCATGTCCATCTCTAGCCTAGTTCAAAGTCAAAAGACCAAAACAGGTACCTCCAAAAGGCAGTCCTTCTAAGGCACAGACCTTGGAAGAAGAACTGCCCTGAGATAGAGGCTGCTTCTTTCTGTTGACTGTGAACAGAGCAGAGACTGACTAGCCATGAGCTGAGGTGTCTAGTTTCTAAATGCTTTAATTCAGATGGATAACACCAACTTATTACTGAAGTATCATATAAAGAAGGGTGATACACCTTCTCTGTCATTTTATCTTTATGTCATTGCATTTTTTCTGTTGATTTACATTTTCTGCTCTACAAAGTAGACTCATAGTTTCTCACAATGACAGCACTTTCTTATGTCCTACACAAACCTCATATTTGTCTTAATATTCTCTTACCACCTTAAATTCACATCATAATCACATTGTGTCAGGCTCTGCATGACTTTTGCACTGTAATCTTTATAATATCATTGTAAGTTCTTGAAGTAGCTATTATCCTGCTCACAATTAAAGCTACATAAAGTCACTTCAGAGCATTCTCATTACTTATCTCATCAACTTGAATACATCAGCTGTTACCGAATGTTTTATTTTTTAAATAGCAGAATGCATCAGTACAACTGTGATTCAGATTCATTGCAAATACAAAAATAAAGGCTCTTCTCCCTCTTCTTTTCTTATCATCTGAGTATTTCCTATCTTGTTGGAATATTCTACTTTACATATGGTAACACTCATCCTAATTCACTGAGCCACATTCAGAATTGTAAACTCTGCATTGTACATCACTGGTGAAAAGGCATATTTTGTCTTCATTGTTAGTTCAAAGCAGCATAAATATAATCCTGATTTTGCAGCTCAATACTGGCAGACTGGATATTTTCACATTGTTCTCAAAATCTTCATATTGATAGTATTTCTTTCATGATAACATTTATTTATCAAAGTTTATGCTGCTTTGACTTTTTATAAAATAACAACAAAGATAAATGGATCGATTGACCCCAAGAGCAGTTTATTTATCCCTTTAGTCATGCTTCAGTGGCAAAATCAATACTCTTCTGAAATATCTGATATTACAGTGGTTCCAGTAAATACTGACATTCCTGAACTATGTGAAGGGGGAACAAAAATTTATTATCAACTTAGATTTTTAGTACCTTTATTGATTTTTTTTTTCTGGCGATGCTTGAATTTTTATTTATCTATAGCTAAGTAAGTGACCTTTGTTTCAAAAAAACCCTCCAAAAGCAAACCCAAAAAGCCTTAAATTTAAACCCTGTAAAAGGGGGAAAAACGACACATCTAACACTGTCAGTGACAAGGATCTTGGCAGAAGAGTATGTCTGGTTTAAAATGATGCATAGCACACCACTGTGTGTTCTTTTTCATGCTATCTCTGCATTTGAAACAGCATAACATGTAATTTTTTTTTATACTGATATTGTTGACATCCACTTTGTGCGACAGCTAAGATGGTTCTGAGTCTTGCATTGCTACCAATTATTTTGATAAAAGGATGGAAGAGATGAGTGACCTGAAAAAAAATGGAAAAGCATACAACAGGTTACATACTGTCACCAATAAACAGATCTGCAAGCATTAACCAGCATTATGCACATGTATGGAAAAAAAAATATCTCCCTCTTATCCCTGGAAGCTTTGAACATATAAAAAACGCATGAGAAAGGGGAGTTGCTGAGGGCAACATAGAATTCTAGTTTGGGGGATCTCATCAAAAAAGTGGTTGGATAAAGTATAGCAGAGAACAACTTATCTTCTCGGTTGTGCTAAATTGAGGAGTCCACTGTATTAAAATTTGGAAGACAGGTAGTCCTAAACCTATGTTTGGGACAAAGATAGTCTGAAAAGCCTATCTTTGGGCACCACCTATTCATTGGGCACCAAGAAGTGTGGGTTAATCCGAGGTGAACACAAGAGGACAGGAGGGGGCCATCAGGGGTCTATTCCAGCCTGGCCATATCATGCTTGTGTGGTCTGATTTGTAGGGTAGATGTCTCAGGATTTGGCAAAGGTGGACTAAAAGACACTACATGGGTTAGGAGATTTCATGGGACTCTGCTATCCCTTCTAAGCAGATGGGCAAGGATGAAGAGGATAGGTGGAATGAAAGGGATAAGTGGAAAACTGAAGTTATAAATCAGCTTTACTACTGTTTTGTATCCTGGACACTTAGTGAGCACCACCCACGTTACTCATCTGTGCATAAAAACTGGCATGTAAATTTGAAATGCGTATACAGGGGGTGCCTACTTCTGCATATTTATATAAAACAGTGAAGCTCCTTAGGGAAGTTATCTTAGAAGAAGAATGACCTTTCCAGGCAGAACACTTGAGACCTGAAAAAAATTCTAGACAGTGGCAAAAATCAAGCCATAGCTTGAAGAGTTACTATTTCTTGGCAGTTCCTTTTCTACCTGGAATAAACACACTTGTTTCTGAACTAATTTAGTGTTATTTAAGCCGCAAATAGATTTAAATCTTTACCTCTCTTCACCAAACTTCACCAAAAATATCCAACCTGATAGTGAGTGCTCTGACTCGGTTGTCATGCCTTCAGCTGTCACTTTGTTCAGTGCTTATCTCAAACAGGTTTGTTCTGGCTTCTGTTGGGTTCGCTCATACAGATACACAATCTGCCATCAGCAAGAACTAACGAGAGATGTTTATGGATCCTTGATGGAATTGTAGTTCTCTCCAACACTCCTATTAAGAGCAGAAAAAAAGGAAGAAATGCTTAGTGGCCCTGTACATATTTAGGATGTAGACTGAAGGTGTGAAAAGCCAGCACAAGCTCTAGCTGTTACTTGGTAGGTACAGCAATGAGTCTTCAGTAAAGCATAGGTCTTCTGTGAATAAAATTCTCTCCATGGGCTTTTCGCTCTTTCCTGTTTCCTGGTGCTGAAGTGTTCAACAAGACCATCTAATGTAAAAAAAAATAATTTTCTATGTTTTTTTCCATTCATTTCTAGCTACATCCCTTGATAATCATTAAACCATTCAGAGATAATTATCTCACTGTACATTTCCTCCTGCTTAAGACCTGCCAAAAGATTAATTTTCTCCAGAGAAAAGGAATTCCATAGCTTCATTACATCTATGTAAACCAGAAAATCACTTTCCCTCAAAAGACAGTATAATTAAAATACATTTTCAGAATTTGTATGAAAACCAGAAAAGTTTTAAGTAAAAGTTCTGATCCAGATGAAAACTAAAATGTGTGCGCGGTTTTAAAATCAGCTTAGTGATAAGCTTTAGTGATGGTTTTTGTCGGTGTTAGGTTGATGGTTGGACTCGGTGACCTGAAAGGTCCCTTCCAACCTAGACAATTCTATAATTCTATGATTGCATACACTTCATGTAGACCACAGGTTAATCATGACCTTCACTTCTTTGAATAATCAGGGATATATAATATTAAAACAAAAACACAAACCTATTTCAAGCTCTATAGCTAGAAGAGAAGGAAGATCTGGGAGCAGATAACGTTCCAGAAGCTTCAAAACCATCAGGACGGTCATTGTAATGTCTTGGAATTATAAACAGGACAGTATACAAGATGCTAACCTACTAGTATTTTCATGATGAATCTAATATTGAGAAAAATGTTGCCAGAGGACAAAAGAGAGAAAATAGACTTAAAAACATTCAGGCTGCTAGATAATGGAGCTTTTCTCCCCAAATGTTGCAATACTCTTTTTCCCAGAGGCTTTTCCTGATGTGCTGGTCCTCCAAAGCACTGAAAAGTTCTGCCTTATTTGCCTGTCCTATATCTCTAATGTCATACATATAGTTATAAATGTTCTGAAAATCAAGTATATTTTGAAATTTTTAAATACATTACCGCTGGAAAGTACTGCATACATTGCAGATCTGGAATAAATTTTCTGATGGGAACATTCCTCTCATTTTCACTTCTACTTAAGGTCTATTTCTCAGCATTCATGCCTATAGACTGAGTATTGGTCGCTTACTACTCCAAGACAAAAAAAAATACCTATTTACCAATAGGTTTGAAATTGTCTGAAGTTTTGAAACATGGGGCTATTTATAAATGAACAGATTTCTCCACTTTCAGTTAAAATCAGCATCTCTGACCAAGGAGAAACAGATCATAATTAGTCACTATAAGACCATGCAGTTTTACTTTGAAATAGCCCTAGACACAAAATTATTTTGATGCTGGCTGCATGAACAGTGTTCCCTCTGCAATTTACCATGTCAAGTGCTGAGAGCTTGTACTGGACTAAGTTGTTGTATGTGCATCCTTTGTTAAATATAGGAAAGATAGGGATGTTAACTGACATAGAGGAAGGGAGCTGTAGAAGTTTCTGCATGCTTTTCATTTCTACCCCATTCCCTCTGTGGCAAGCGCCAGTGTATGTGTTGGAAGCACCAGCAAGGCTTCTTGCCATATGCCAGGCATTTTAGTGATTTTGCCTGTATGTGTTTGCGGGTGTATTCATATGCATATGTGCATACACGTGCAAATGACATAAGGTCAGTGTTCAGTGCCAGATGCTGAAAGCAGTCAGCGTGGAGGAGGGGGAGAATCGTAACTTTGACTCCTTTGAACTCAAATTAAATGTGAAAATGAGTCCTTACTTGAAATGGATTTGTCAAAATAGCCAAAGGGAGTTTGGTCCTCATCACTCCTATTTGAATGGCTTATGGACAACGAAATCCCTTGGCTCCTTTGAAAATCCCAAATTTAAAGGATATTTTTTAGTGCTAGCAACAAGACTCAGTGCCACTGACATACTTCTGAGAAATTGGCATCGAGAACCTTCAATCTGATTAGTTACGCAGGTACTTGTGAAATTGCTTTATACCAAAGCCTTAAAAAAAATTTACAGGATGTATTCCAATGCTCAGAGAAATCATAACGGTAAAAAATATGTTGTGCCAACAGGAAAAAACAAGCCAATATGCCCCTGCCTTCCTATCTAGTCAATCTGCCTATCCGACTATTTTCTGTAAATTTAGAATAAATTTTAAAGGTTTAAGGGCATGCAGTTGTATCATCATTTTTATGGCAGCCAAATTAATTCTTTCATGCAGTGCTTGAACCTAATGGAGATTGACCGTCCTGTTTTCCTATTGTAATGATGTGTACCGAGTTGAAAATGAAGATGTTGGAGGATAAAAAATAGTGCTGTGACTGCTATTGATTAGCTGTCTTGTTTGCTTCATTGTTGAGGCTCCGGTGGCCTCTTGGGCAGAAGGACACCCAAGTATAACATCCCTGACATTTTCCTGAAAAGATGCATGCCTTAAAAGTGACAGCTTTACTTAAAAAATACAGTTTTGATGTATAAATGTGGTAGTTTTAGCTGAAAGGATTCTGATGGATTAGAGCAGACAAAGAGAAAGATTTCTGAAACATACCTCAGGTCAGCCTTGTATCGCGAATAGATTTAATAGCAAGTGTCTTACATGATGATGACACTCCTAGTGTCTCTGCATTTCAGTGTATGTGGGAATGAGCAAGAAAAGCTGAGTTTATCTTCAAAGACAGAGCGATTAGGTTATTCTGACTAATGTGCTCAGCTTTCATTAAAGGCTTTGAGTGGTCATGAATTCCAGAAGACTTGACTGTGTGCACTGAAGAAGAAAGTGGCCCTTGAACTAATACATAATTTTATCAAAAATACTGCCTGTATTTTTAAAAGGCCCCGTACAGATTGTTTTTCACAGTCTTCTGACAATAGAGTATTTGATACCATTTTGTTTATTCTCTTGGTGCCTTAATGCAAAGCATTTGGTACAGGAGTCGTAAAATTAAATTTGTAAAAACAGTTACTTTTAATTGCATACATATGAATTTAATACACATGAATGTGTGTATTAAAATAACCCTATGGCTCTTGCTTATACAGGAAACAAGCTATAATTTACTTAATTCTCTGTCAAGGTATTTAAAGGAGTCAAGTACACTAAGTGATTTCATGCATCACCTTTAATGAAATTCATGAACATACGAGCGTGTCTGTAGGACTGGGTTGCAGCCAACATTAGAAATGCTTCTGCTTTTATCAGTGTTATGTTAAAAAGGGCCAGATTCTGCCACACGTACTGTCATGTCTAGGAGAAAATGGATTTGCTCAGTGAATGACCTGTAGCTCAACAGGTCTGGAGATGTTAGTGACTCAGTCTGCTAATAACTTTGTGGCAAAGCTAAGCTTTTTTATTAAATCCTGTAAATAGTTTGCAAAAACCTGGGCAATCTGTCAGGCAGTAGGTGGAAGCCATCCAGGAGAAAACTGAGATTTCTCATGTGCTTCTGCTGGAGGTATTGCAGCACTGACCTGACCCTTCCCTTCTTCTCATCCTGTGCACCTGAGAGCAAGCCCAGGTACTGCTTGTCTTTCATCCATGTTTTATAATGGTCCTGCCCTCACAGAGCACATCCAACTCTGCCCTTCTCCCTGACACCATGGACCATCTCTGTTGAGGTGACCCACAAGATCACTACTTTTTCCTTATTCAGGATCTCTAAGGAAGTCATCGAGCCTACACCATTCACTAGCGATGTGACAGTCATCTCCTTTATTTGTTTAGTCATATTAAAAGTAAACTATAGAAAGCTTGACAAATCCAAGACAGTCACCAGTCCCCTCAGTTTTCTGGTATGTTCTGTTCCTCTCCATGGATGGTGCCTTTTCTAATGGCAAAGTGTATGGGGGACAGAAGCTGCTTCTTGCCCTCTGCTTGCTTACTTCTCCACTTAGAACAAAGGTAGTTGAAAACAAAGCTCTCAGAGGTGAAGTATTAGCTCAGTTTTGGCAATCTTAATGACAATCTTAATTTCTTTCTCATTAGATTTATGCATTGTAATTTGGTGTTTCATTATGTGTTCAGGAACTATTTCTCAAATAATGCAGCATAGATTTTTGTCTGAACTAAGAACAAGTAGACACATATTTGCAGTATCTTACAAGCATGGCCATGCATGTATGTGATCATAGAATAACTCTGATGATAAGTCTTTGATAGATATAGAGACAGTAAAAATGGCATGTATACACAGAATACATGTTAAAGTTATTTCAAGGAATATATTATCAGACATTGTTTATCACTGATGTAAATACAAACACGCTATTTGAAGCAGAACCTCTGTTTTTAATCGTGAAAGCACTCATTGTGTTTCTAAAATTTCAAATACAGGACGAAAGGCAGTAAGGAAAAAGGAGTCCAATACCTCTGATGTGCGTTTGCATCCTGCAGGACCCTCAAAAATCTTTTCTCTTTCAGTATTCACATTTTACCCATTCTTGCTGGCTTTTATTTCTAATTTCTTTGGGCTCTAGAAGGATATTCAGAGAAGGTTTGTAACATTCAGTATAGCAAAAACTGGTAAACTGCACTATATAAAGAATTTTTTTTTATCTTCTTACTCCCTTTCTTTTCTTCCCAACTCTCTCTGTACAAATAATTTTTGATCCTGGGCAATCTAAAAAAACCACTCGAGTAAATGGAGGAGCCGTAGCTAATGCTGCCAGAGTCAGGTTCACAAATAGCTCCCATGAAGCAAGAAGCAGCAAATGAAAACATCTGAGGAACAGGATGCATGTGCTCAGGGGAGCCGAGAACATTTTACTCAGATGAGCTTAATTCTGCTACTTCTTTTGTGTTTTGATCTTTTTCGCTTCCATCATTGTCGTCAACATTGACATCATTGTCAGCAAGATGAATCCTGCAAGGATATGGCCCCCTTGCCGACCCAATGCCATCAGCCTTCTGTCCTGTCATTTCCTTAAAAAGGTCTGTCTGCGCCTGTCACTGCAGATCTTGGTGTGCTGCTGAAGCCTGGAGGGATGCAATGATTGCCAACCACTCCACAGGGTACCTGTGTAGAAGTCCTTTGTTAGACATTGATTGTCCACCTCCCCAAATACTGGGGAAGTAACTGGTGCTGAACCAGAGTCAACAGAGATTGTGGGGGGGATCATTACAAACATCAGCTGATCTGACAAAATCATTCCTGATTTTGTCCTCCTCCTTAATTTGGAGCAATTGATGAAAGCATCAAACTAGTTCCTGCTGTCCAGAGGACGGCTCCTTAGCCCCAGTGTTTCAACCACTGATGGTCTCTGACTCATGGAAAATGTGATACCTCCAGGTTTCACCTTGCCACTGTGCTGTCCAAGACATGGTGAGGACAGCTACCACCCGAGGGTAATCCAAGCCATCATCATCCTTTCCTCATCATAGCTAGCATAGCTAGTGTGGTTTGCAGCCAGGAGCTGGAAGCTGTTTTGTAGCAGTGGACTGTGGTTTTCTTGGTGCCTGAATTAGCAACAGCAAACATAATTTCAAATTTAGCAGCCGTTTTCTTGCATTATACCTCACTTCTGGAAGTGCAAGGTAGGCAGCAAAACAGTCCATCACTTGTCAGGACCACACCTGAGTCTCAGCTGACAGCAGTTACTTTGGGGTATGTTTTAGATGGCTGCAGGTGCCAAGGAAGAGCAGAGGTTGCCAATTCTGTGCAGTGCCAGTGGCTAACCTTTAGGCAGCCTCTCCATCCACTGCAGGAAGCATTGAGTATTCAATGATGGCAGATCAGTCCCATTAACTTTTCCTTTGTTGCTGTTTCTGTTAGATTTTAAAAATCAAATGCAATCTTATAAAAACTGACAGACAAACAAAAATAGCTGCAGTGCCTTGCCGTGTTCATTTCAAAGCAAATTGCAATGCAATTAAAAATGTGGTATTGTGGATGAGCTTTCAAATAATGAATTTACACTCTTAACACCATGATGAAATGCATAATCTTCCTGTTTTCTGGTTGTTAGAGAAATAAAGGGATTCAGGATAAAGAGTTTCCATTGCTTAATTGCTTACTTTCTCTTTTCTGACTTGGGTGGCTTAAGATGTAGCAGGAAGATTTTCTGCAGCCTCTATTCATTCTTCATGTTTTGGACAACTGGCTTAAAAAAGTCTCATTTGCAGCAGTTATGTAGGGTCTGCGTATTTATGTTTCAACTACAGCATAAAAAATGAGGTAATAATGGGTACGTATATACATCGGTGTTTATTAAAAGGATAGTTAATTAGAAAACAGGTAGTTTACCTAACTATGTGGAATACACACAACGTGAAATATTGACATTTCATCTAGTAGCTCCTCTGTGCTTGAAGACCAGTCAAGCAAAGCATAAACTCAGATTGTTTTTGCATCAAACAACTCTTTCCTACAAGTTGAGTGTATTTAAAGTATCTTCAAATATATTTTCAACTTCAGCAGCTTATTCTGCGGACATGAAGTATCTCCTTAATTTCTAAATTACTGTCTTCATTTATAAACTACTATATTGTATGCATTCATTTTAATCAATCACTGCTATTGTAAATGCCGATCTGATTCTGAATCAGCACTCAAAGATAAATGATAGAAGGTTTATTAAGTTCTCTCAGCTAGGGTTCATGATGCTTAATTTTCTTAAGTGATAATATTTCATACCATAACCCTGCTTATTTTACCTTCTTTCTGCTTAGTTGCGTTTAACCTAATTACACGTATGGTCTCTTTAACAGTTGCAGTGTGGAGCCATCACTGAGTTTCCATAAATCACCGTTTTAACTTTTTTAGGAGAAACCCTTCAAAAGGTCACCTGTCATCAAAGATATTGTAGCTAAAAGTTGTTACACTTAACCGTGTCTTTAGATTCTCCTAACTCAATTACACCAATGCATCACTCATCTCTCTCTGGGTTTGCAGTAAAAGAAGTACTGATCTAGGGCCATTTTTTGGATCCCTGGCAGCAAGACACTGTACATGTACTTACCTCTTTCACAGCTGGATGGTTTCATTGTAACCCCTGGTGGCTCTCTCCAACATTTTGACCTCATAAAAGCATAATGTCACTGAATGCTGAGATTTTATGGTAATTTATTCTGAAGATTGTGGCTTTTAAATCTTCCATATGCAGTTTAATAACAGTGTTCTTGTCATCAAGGAAACTTTGCTCTCCCTATTAATATTTTCATCTTCATTTTGCACACACACAAACATATATACACACAAAATAAGCTGAAGATGATTTACAGAAGCATTAGGGAAAGGGAAAGAGAAGGGAAGAGGCAGAAAACAAGATAACTGAAGACTAATCATACCAAAACCAGACATGCTTTTGCTGTTTTTTTCCATTCCTGTTATATTTTTGTTTGGATTGGCTCCAGAGAAGCCCTGTTCCTTGTCGCTCTTGTTGTTGTGTGTGTGCTCATGCATAAATTCAGGTCAAGTATGAAACCTCTTTTCTGCATTCCTGGTAAGAATGTGTAATGTCCTTATCAACAGATAACAAGAAATCTGAACTAATTTAGCTCATGACCCTGGGTTCTTTTTTTTTCCTACCATTACTAAAAAAAAAAAAAAAAGTGTTTGCTTAGTTGTTAATGTATTCAGTTTAGTAAATTAGAACTGCTTGAAATTTCTACTAATCCTTTTCCATCGAGGGTTTCCCTGGACTGAGTGACGCTGAATAAAACAAAAACCACATGCATGCACAGGTTTCTGAGATTTTCCGGATCAAATATAATTTAAGGGGCACAACAATTTTAAATGAGGGTTGGTTTTTTTTTTTTTAATTACTGTACCAAAAGCACCAATGACTAAACAGTGTTTGCTGAAAATATGCTTTGCTTGAACTTGGCCATTAAAGTATACAAGGGCTGAGGGGTTATTTTGCAATGAAAGAATGAACCAATATATGAGGATAAAAGTAGAAAAATGGTTTAACACACAGCACAAAGATGTTTTTGAATGAATCAGTCTTTGCTATTTAATTTACATTTTGAGGGCTCATTAGGATGATGAATGACACTGCTGGAGAATAAAACATACTTCCTGAACAAAAGAAAATCTCTGTAGCCTAATAACATTTTATGCCAGCACTTACATTTGTCAGAAGTGGATGCTATTTATCCCTATGATTATTTAAAAATCATTTTTATTGTCCTTTGTGCTGTGTCCTCTTCTGGGAATTTTAATTCAGAGTTTGACACCTACTTATTAACTTCCATGAAGTATGGAGTACAAAGGCTTATACTATATAAAGAATTCTAACCAGCCATGTTTATATTGCCTGCAGCTGTATACAAATTAGCTGAGTTTGGATTCATTTCTCTTAGAAATGGAAGAAAAATTGAGGTGTGTAACCTTTACCACCTCAGCAAAGTAAATGTGAGTAGAGCATGGGTGACCTGGGCATACCAGGAGACAGCAGTAAGTCAAAAGAGCAAAAAGGAGGAATTTGTGGCATTAATGCCATGAATTAGGAATCTCTACGAGTTGAAAAGTTTCTATTTCATGTCTCGTCCTTCATCCTCTGGAAAGATGAGGGTGAAATAGGAATGCTAATGTTTCGAACTTCAAGCCCATCCACTCCTTAATCAGTAAATAATTACTTGCTGTCTTTCCTCCTTCAATGCTTATACATGCCTATACTCTAGAGTCAAAGGTATGCAAATACCAGAAAACAGACTATCTCTGGAAAAATGTCAAAATATTTTCATAAATTATACACTATTACAATAATTGTATTTTTATGGTTTGTCTTAGAAGACACATTGCTTTTCTATCAAACATTAGAGTTTAGACCCTTTTTGAGTACAAACTGTAATTTCACCTACATTCCCTCTTCCACTTTTCCTGCAGTTGATCTGCTCAGCAGCAGTGATATCTAACCTTAAGGGTGAAACAAGTCAAAGATTTCATTTGTCTTTCTGGGGGAGCACACCAGTTGCTCCTTTAGCTTTCTGTGAGAGCATGTAAAACAAGATAACATACAGCTTTGCTTTGTTTATTGCGATATGAGGTGTGAATATTTGATCTTGTTTTCCTTCCCCTGACCAAAGCCATCCTCCACCCCTTGCAAAAAGTCCATCTGACAGTAAAGCACGTTGCAGTATGCAGGGAAAAGTATTTCCTTACATCTAATTCTACAGATTCTCATACTGATTTTTCCATGCACAAGGTGGTGCTGATCATCTGGAACTTGAGATCCCAATTTTCATTATCTTTTTGATTTCTGAAGAAATTGCTAGTCAGACACCAGTATGTTCCATAGATTTTTGCTGTTTCATAATTTGTGGGCCAGCATATTGTGGGAACATTTTCTGACACTGTAACCTGGCTGTATCCAGGTAATTGGTGGACAGAAATGGTTGGCTACTTTTCCTCCCAAAGCGTGCTAAAGGTTATTTCTGGGCACCAATGGCAGACTACTGTTCGGAGACCTGCTATTGAATCATGATAGACCTCTTCTTGGTGGCAGGTCATCTCTGGACCCAGTTGCTGTGGGTGAAAGCTCTGCGGATACTGCTCCAGTGTGCATAGTGCCCTGTCTCATGAAGGACAACCTGAGGAATCAGCTTAAAGTCTGCTGGCTTGATTCAGAAAAGCAGGGATCTTGTGGACAGGCTTGTTTGTTTTCAAAATACCCAATGTAGGTTTTTAAAGGTTTTTAAAGACTATTCTTTTTTCAGCTGATATCCTAGATTTTCTATAGGAATTACATTCTGCCTACCTAAAATGCTTCCAACCCTTTCAACTACAAGATGTACTCTTTGCTGTCCTTCCTAAATATATATAGTGTTGCCCATATGGAGTTGTAGCCATATTCCATATCTAAAGGTATAAATGTCACTACATAGCTAGATGTACTATATCACACATGTATCTGTTTACATACATGCTTGTAAAGCACTACATCTGCTTGTAAAGCACTGTACAAACCTTCAGGGTAACATGCATGCAAGCAAAGTGCAGGTTATTTTCAATCAAGACATCCCCATTTAATCCTTTCCATCTGACCAAGAGGTAGGATATGTCACTTACTTTCGAAAGTCATATCTTTTGTGTTGGTGGCGTTGATCGAGCTCTGGACTGCAATGAGAAACAAATAACGGGTGATTTTGGATGATTCTGCTGTGGCCAGTTGCTTGTGCAGACTGAGAGATCTGATGCAGAAGTGGGCACAGATGAAGAGCTCCTGCCTCTGCTGTAGGGATCCATCAGGTACTTATGCAGCAGCAGCAACTGCATGACTGCAAATTCCCAAAGTCAGTGCTAGTTTATTTTAGTATGCCAGACTGCAAACTGTAGCAATTCAGCAGCTGTTATGCCAGCAGGGACCTCCGAGAGAGTATCGGTACAGAGAGATAAGGATGGAAATGTAAGCTTGGCTTCTGTCTCTTTGGTTATTTTTTCTTTAGCTGAGAGGTACAGATATTCTGGGTGGCAAATGAACCAATATTACACTTTTGCAAAGGCGATGTTTCGATTTTGTCATTATTTTCTAGGAATGGGTAATCCCATTGTTTCCTTGTGTCCTGAGTCTATATATAGTGCCATCAACATGGTAGCTTGGGCAGTGAGTGAGCGGTAGCTGTTACTGTACTGTGCCTGCGACCTGCATAGGTGATCTGTGCAGATGGGCTGCTGTGCCTATACATTCCCCATGGATTAAGTGCTACAGGCATTCAGCCCATAGCTGTAGACTGATTTCCCATCTGCAGGTATTTAAAATCCTGTTGTGCTTACAGTATAAACATATACTATATTTAAATTAGATGGGGACTTCTCTTTCGTGTGGGTTTTTCCACCAGCCCTACAGCAGTCAACACCAACCAGCCAGTTCCTGACTGTGCCTTTGCCTGTACAGAAGAAGCTAAAAGCATTTGCCTGCAACCCTTGCTAGATATCTTGTTTCATAGCTGCATCTCGTTTCATAGCTGTACTTCTCTGGCAGAAAAAAAGGATCATGAAAAAGAGAGGGTTTTGCCAAGAACATTTAATTCTGTTCCTCATGAAGTACCTGTTGCTGCAAATGGTATGAGAGCATCCATCCATGGTGGGGCTTCTTTGTCTTCCACCTGCCCCAATATTTTGTTGGGGTGCAGCTGACTTAGAGTGACATCTGCAGATAAAACATGCAGGAAATGCTGCTATAAGTATGGTCGGGGAAAGGGAGACAGAAAGCTGAAAGAAGTAGAGTATGCGTAGCCTTTTGCATCTTCTTCATTTTTCTCTGGCATTATTACAGAACATGTAATGTTCCTACATGGCAATATGGGAACACAAAGGAAAATCAGAGCATTGCCCTTCTCTCCCCTCCAAGAGAAACTGACACCTGAAACTCCAAACCCTTCACCAAATAGTTAATTCTCAGGGGAATGAGCCACTTATCATTCCTTTCATAAACAAACAAACAAATAAAAGATACAAGGATTTGATCTGTTTAATACGCATTGTCTGAAACCCAGAGTGCAGACTAAATATAGTAATCTGATGATTACAAATTATTCAGTCCTATAAACAAAGCATGACAATTGATGACAATGTGGTATCATATATCATAAATGCAGAGCATCCTCTCTCATCCAAAACAAATAATTTGGAGTATTTCAAACCCACAACAAATACATTTAATGCAGATCACTGTGAAACAATGTGTGTTTCTCTGTTTCTAATGTTGTATACAAAAGCCAGACAAGATCTTTTTGTCTTTTATGCATTATATTCATTTATGCTGCCAATTCTATTTGCTATTCTAGTATTCTGATTCAAAAAATCAAGACGTAATGTATTTCAAGCAATGCTTGATGCATGCACGTCTTAAAGTTATAGGACATGGTTTATAAAGTAAATTATGAAACCTTAATATAATTCCCGAGTTTCAGATAGATGTTTGTCTCGCTGGTTAAAGTATTGATCACAACCCTTATATTCTATTGGTATCTTGTTATGCGAGGCAAATCAGCTGCCATTGTTACCGATGCTGAAAATCTCCCTGGTAAACCGTGATAGGTTTATTACATAGGAAGCTTTGATCCTCAGGACTCGACTAAGATATTCAAAGTTCTTATAAAGGTGTCTTAGAGTCTGCGATACAAATTCAGATGTCTGCTGTCAAACGACTCCTATTCAGCAAGCCCGTATGAGCCACCTTTGAAAGTGAAACAGCAAGATGACACCATTCATAGCTTGACTTTTGGAGAGGTCTTTGTGCTCCCTTGCCTTTCGGTACCTGACAACTGGTTCCAGGCCATATCAAAGTTGCATAACAGAATTTGTAAAAAGCTACACAGAAGGGTTTAATGTGTTGAGAACAAATAACTTCTTTGTTGATATCCACTGCCAGATCAAAGAGATGGAGGGTAATAGGCCCAGGACTGCATTGCCTTCAGTTACACTGGGGAACAAAAGAATAAAATAAAACAGTGAAAGGCAGCACAGAACAATAAAAAAGGAAAATACTAACAAGTTTAAAGGATTCGACACTCCTGAAACATGAATAAAAGCCACAGAAATAAATTCATCAAGATCACATAACAAAAAGGAACCATGTGGCTTCTCAGCTAAAAAGCTCTCGAACTGTACTCCTGTTTTCTGTATGTGTTGTTATAAATTGGGGTGCCGCGAGACCTTTCAGTTTTCACAGGGACAGAGAGCTGGCTGTGCTGCTGTAAAAAAATGCAGATTTGTTGTACTTGACCTAGATGGAAATGTCTGTGAGCTGTAGCAGTATTAGAGATTTTCTCTCCATTTAGCTTCCATTTAAAATGAAATGGGGCTACATTGAACATTTCTTCCTCTAGAGACAAAATAACCTGTTTCTAAGTGGAGGATTGCCTCATCTGTTCAAAAAAATAAAAATACAAATCCAAAAAGGCAGCTAACCTTTTTTAAGCTTTCTAATTAAGGTTTTGGAAGTCGAACCCAAACTGAACCTAAGGGCAACCTAACCTTTCTAGGAAAATTCACAAACCCCTTTCATGCATCGTGGTACTGGGCTTGGTCTGCAAGCCAGTAAAAATTAAACTCTACTGTCATTGTCCTTTTCTCCCTTTTATTTCCCCCCGGTGTACTGTGCATTGCATGTGCACAAATGCTGGTATACACAGGATTCAAATCTTTTTTTGGCAGTGTGGCTGTTGAGACAGCAGTTCTCTGTAGGCACCAGCCCGAGCTTTGCAGTCAAGACATCAGTCATGCCCCTGTAACACTGCACTGTTATAAAGTGACTGGTTACTCGTTTTCTGTATTAAAAAGAAAACTGTTAATGTGTCAGTAAAAAGTGAGTAACATGGCCAATAGTTGTGATCTGTACAGTTTTGTATTTGTGGGTTTTCAAGTGGTGAGCCTTCAGCTGCGCTCAATGCCAATAGCTGGGAACTGCAAATGTCAACTCTACTGGAAGAACAAGCAAACTCTTTCAAACATACAAAATCTGGAAAGGCTAAGGCCAATTTTTCTTTATACTTTCTTTCTGTATTTCACTGTTACTTCTAACAGCAACCAGCAAAAAGAAAATCAGAAAGCATTGTGACTTTCAGGTGCAATATCCCTGTAAAAGGGAATAAGCTGAGAATATATGGAAAGAAAAATAAAAGCCAAAAGAGAAAGGACTAAGATCATTTTAAGCCAACTCTTTATCCTCCAAGACAGAGGGACCAGTGTGGCTTTCCTCAAAAAATGTTAACTAGTAGCATACAACTACTTGAGAGTTATCTACAACCTTCCCCAGACCTGGGACATTATTTATTCTCCTGCTTCTTAGTGTTGTGATTGCCCAAACAGTAGGGTGCTGGCACGGAGCACATGGGAAAGTGGGGACAAGTGCCGGGCAGCTGCTGCTCCTTGGAGCAGATGTTTTTGCAGATGTGGAGGTGTCCTGACTTCTAGAGGCAAGTCCTCTGCAAGGAAGCACAGCAGTGCTTGGTTCCTGCCTAGCTGCCCTCCACCAAAGAGGAATGATATGGCCTGCGGTGAATTGATGGGAAAATAAACCTTTTGGTGGGATTTGGGAGAGAGAGGGTGGGAAAAATAAGGAAGGTATTTGTCTACTCTGCAACTTTATAGATTTGCTGAATTTATTGATCCTCATATTAAGGGTGCAGTGGATAGACTTGACACTTTCATGGTTGGTTTAGGCATTCTCACGAAACTTTTGCAGAGGATTTTTGTATGGTGTATACATACATATATATACATATGTATACCTTGATATGCACAAGGTGTCATGTATATTCGTAACTGGAAGAAACTTACAGGTCTGAGCCCTAAGACATTGCAGTACCGACATTTTATTTGAAATTTTACATGTCCTATTAACTCTGCAAAACCTTTGGAGAGTACTATTTTGCATAGCTTTGCAGTAAGCGTGTTTCCATCAGTCTGTCAATGACCACAGTATGGCTGGATTTTTCTTTAGAGTTTCAGGAATGCTGAGAGCACAATAAAGCTCTACTGAGATTTTTTGCTGCAGCTTGGAGAATTATGCTATTTATCAACTTCTGTGTGGATTTTAAGAGACTCCACCTGAGCTTACCAGACGTGTCAAGAGATTTATTTAAAGATGGAGATGTATACAGTTGTTCATCTTCATTGATAAAGTTTTGGGTATCCAGTAGCAAATTATATCCCTCATGGGCAAGTAGGCGCCCAGGTAATAACTGCCATGAACAGAATGTTTTGCAGTCTTAGCAATGAGTCTGAGCAATCATTCTCAAACCCATGCATATGATGCTCTGTTCCTTGCACATAATAGACTTTTTTTAAAAAAACCTCCCAATCCGGATCCATATTTTCCATTAAACAATCGTATTCTGTGCAAAGCAAGGAAAGCAGTGTAATAATGTATGTCTCTCAGGCCAAAATTAATTCACTTCTAAGTCACAATCTAGAGAAAAAGGAAATATGCATCAGCCCAGACAAGGTGGAAAAAGTGGTTTCTCTCTGGATTTGCAAATAGGTTGTTTTTTATTCTGCTGGCTTTATTGCTAGATGCTCAGGCTTTGGCCCTGGTCCATAAAAGGTTCATGATGATTGTTGCCCTCACGAAAGCAATTCTAGTGAAAGGATGATACTTATTTTGCTGGGGAGGAGACACTGTCAAAGCCAAAATTGTCAGATGTTGGTGACATCCTTGGACAAGCAAAAGGCTTTAGTAGAAAGCCAAATGTTACTCTGGTCTCCAGGTCATGAGGTTTTTAACCTGTTAAGTCTAGATAAAGCATCAGACGAAAATTCTCTAAAATTGAGAAGGTGGTTTTCAGCAATAGGGATTAACAAGAGGCTGTTTCTTCCTAGGAAACAGTTTTTTTCAGCTCTGTGTAGCAGTTTGAGAAATAGTCTGGTGCTACCTTCTGGAGTTACAGGCTGCTGCTCAGTGTTTTGGATTTTCAGCTGCCACATACAGATCCCATAATCCTCTTTTAGCCCTCTGTGAAAGCCAGACCCTTTTTGACCCTAATCTTTGAGCGAGGTATTGGGTAGAGCAACATCTTTGTCACCCATCATGACAGAAAACACCTCTGTCTTCTCTGTCCTGTCCTCAGCTTTGTTAACAGGCTGGCCACCCAGATTTTAAATACTATTTCAATGTTAATATATTTCCTTTTGACTTAGTAGAGAACTTGTTCAGATGATGATGCTTTATCAATATTGAATTCCTCATGCCAGGCTGCATTTCTTATTCTCTCCACCACCACCCAAAGGGTATATTTTTCCCCATGAGCCGTTTCTAAATGGATGTAAATAGGCTTAAAGAAATGCCTGATAGATGTTTCTCTTTCCATCAAACATGTACAGGGGCTTTCTTCCATCAGGGGCCTTTTGTGGGAGAGATTTCTGCAGAATTGTGTACTATAAAACCTTCTATCTGTAAGAGGTTTAACCCCTTCTGCACAATAGTTTGTAATCACATAACCTTTAGCTCAGTGGGAATGAATACCAATTATCATTTATAAACAGTTCCTCTCATTATGCGCCTATTTATGGCATCTTTTATAGCTTGCTAATTACAAGCACACAAAACAGAAATGTTTGGAGTTAAATAATGTAAACAGGGATGTAATTGATTTTCATGTTGAATAGTTTTTATTGATTTATTGTTAATTAACATTTTTAAAGGATCTCTTGGCAAAATAATCCATTTAATTTATTGAATATTATACTAGTTGATTCATATTAAAATGTCACAAAAAGATTAACAGTTCCATAATACTTGTTTTTCCAACTGTTGCTGCTTTACAGATGTTATATATTCTCCCCAAACACAGACAATGTATTAAATGCAATCGATTGGTCTCAGTCCAGGTCCTAGCAGACAAGTGTCCATATCACTAAAAACACCACATTCCAGTTGACACTAATTGGCCATCTGTGCAGCAGGGAGGACAGGCATCTAATGGGGAGAAAAGCTGATCTCTATCGCTCCCAGGGCAGGGTCCTTGGGTCAACTGTTGAAGGACTGTGTGGGCTGAGGGAAGCAGCCCGTAGCTTCTCTCAAAAGCCTTTCCTACTGCAAAACCAAAAGACTCTGGTGTCCAGGATGGAAACTTTCCAACAAATAGATCACTGTATCAAGCAAGCAGTCACTTAATTCTGTCATGCACAGTGCTGCAGAAAATGTACTATGCTGAAGACTTTTCCAGAGGTTCCCTGCGCTGGCTTTTTCCGATTTCCACTGAAAGACGAGGTCACTTACTCAGCAACTCCCAGGATCAAGCATGTAGCAAGGAGTAAAATTGCAAGTTGCAATCTTCATTATTACCATCCCATTATATTTTTCAAATGGGTAGTGTGAGAGTGTAACCACATCAGACCCTATTTTTTCATTAGTGAAGAAAAACATTAATATACTGTGACATGGTATTGATTTGATACAATCAATCTTTCCCAATAACAATAAAACCTTTATATTTTATTAATAGAACAATGCAGTTCTTCTCCATTACAGCTCCCTTTTATTGTTTTGGGTCACAGTGTAATTCTGGCATGTTTGGATTTTTATTTTTATGAATATAATGTAAAAGCCTGTAAAATAGCTCTACCAATCTGCCAGTAGTTTTCATTTGAGGCTCCCAAGCATCTTTTATTAGATGAAATGTTACTGTTGCAGCTTCAGTCATTGATTGCTCAATGGCCCTTAGGGGTGAAGAGGATGAGGAGGTTTCGGAAAGGTTCTTGCTCTTTAATTCTCTTTTTTTGTGTGTGCTGTGGACACTGAGACTTGGACTCAGAACATCTCCTCAGTTTGAAAACGACCTTTCAACGTGTGGTTGGACCCAGCACTTCTAAATCCCCTACAAGTTGTGCTCTAGGTGCCTAAACTCTAGTGAAGCTCCCAGTAGCCATCCAGATGGCAGCCTTTTGGCATCACCTCACTGTCTGACCCTGGGCTTTCCATACTTAGTCCAAGTCAGGTGCCACATGAGCAAAAGATGCCTGAAGCCCTGGCCATGGGTGGTCACCGGAGGAGTAACATTCTAGCCTCATGTCCCTGCTATTTAGAAACAAAAATACAATACATTGAATACCTTTACTTATACTTCCACAGTAAATCCATCTTCAACTATACTTCAGCCTGAACCTCAGAGACAGAATTCTTTCTCGCACTCCGCCCCCTCAGGTCTGCATATCAGGCCAGCACAACCTAAGGCTTGTGGTACACTGGCTGTAAACTCCTCTGCAGTCTTCCTTCTTGGAGGCTCTGCTCTCCAAAAGCTTCTGTCCTACCTCTGTTGCGGATGAGCTGCTGAGCAGGCTGTTCTGAGTATCACTATTCAAGAGCAAAACATACTCTTGGCCAATTAGCATCTCCTTTCTAGTTTTCATGGTAAGTCTATTCGATCATTTGGTGTTTCTATCTACAGATATTTTTGATTCATCTTCTTTGATTAGCCAGAATATCTTCCAGTTACTGGTACAAGACTGGGGCATCATGATATTCCAGTTGCAATGAGACCCTCAATTAGTATAGCCAGATAGTTTCAGTAAAGCCAAGTTAGATGACTTTCGTCACCAATTCTTTATTCACTTTTTTCTTGAAATAATTTTTCCTCTTCCCTTTTGAACCAAGAAAAATGTTGTAAGATACCATGGTAGGACAAGTAATCCCCACAATAAATATAAAGGCTCCATTTCAAAAGAGAATATGCTTATTAAGGGTAACAGTTTATTAAAAGTCACTGCAAATTAGATGGATATAATAACTTCAATTAGTGAAAAACTTTCTGACAGAGAGCTTGAGGAGAATTCAGCTGTTCATCCCCATCTCCCTCCTGTATGCCTCCATGTCTAAGGAATCATCAGCAATTCCTCAGAGTAAAAGAGAAACAGCTCCTAGTCACAGCAGTGCAAAGCGCAGGAGAAAAGTACATGAACAGACCGTGGCCACTGGCACTCCAAATTAGTAGTGAGAAACAGCTTGAGTGCAAAGTAAAGCTTTCAAATATCAGAGACAAAAGAAAATCAAGGTTCCTCAGCAGTCTCTTAATTTCTTTTTCCTTGGTGTAACCCTACCAAGTTCAGCTCTACTGCCTGCGTCCTCAGAGAGAGATGAGGAAGGAGTCTTCTCTGTTTGAGGTCTGAGAAGTGCCCGGCATTACTAATGCCCATCAGTGAAATGAGGGGGAATGCAGTATGTCGTGGCTCACTGAAGTCCAGCCCTGTTAAAGCAGATGGAAGCATTGCTGATAGCTCTCACATAACCCATCAAGATGGAAACGCCATTCTCATTAGAGAAGAAAAATACCATTCTTAATTCTCTGTTCTGGTCAGAGGGTTTTCTTACATTTTAATATTTAAATTAATGACTTCTTGATTTAGGCCATATATTGTTCTATAACTATAAATTTTATTTATATTTCTTAAAATTTGTTGTTAAAGTGTTTTGCTTTGATCTGATCAAACTTTAATTTCTCAACTTAACTGAAGAACACTTCTTAAAATTTAATTTAGTAGTTTATGATGTCACACAATTACATCCATCCCATAAAGAGAATTTTGGAGGATGTAAGGAAATCAACAGCAAGTTAAACCCTCAATGTCTAAAAGCCCATCCTGGGCATTGGCAAATGACCTCTCTGAAAAAATACCTTTACACAGCCTGGCTGTATTTCCAGAGAAACCCCAGAAGTCACCTCCCTGGTGTCAGGTATGTCTTCTTGTTGAATTTCAACATTTTATTCCACGACTTGAAGGTGTTAAGATCCCTTCAGAGAAATGATTGAAGGGATTGTTCTGAGGTCCCCAGATCAAGTAATGCTTACAAGTATCTAAAGGGTGGGTTCAAGGAGTTTGGGTCAAGACTCTTTTCAGTGGTTCCCAAAGACAGGATGAGGAGCAGTGGGCACAAGCTGGAACATAGGAAGTTCCATTCAAATATGAGGAAAAATATATGTGGAGTCCCCTTGTCTGGAGATCTTCAAGACCCACCTGGATGCAGTCCTGAGTAATGTTCTCTAGGCAATCCTGCTTTGGCAGGGAAGTTGGACTAGATGATGTCTAGAGGTCCCTTCCAACTCCAACAATTCCATGATTCCATGAAACTTTGTTGAGGGCAATGGTTCTCTACAACCCAACAGGCAGAGGCTGCATGTATGAATAAGTAAAAAGATAAGGATTTTACTTACCTTCTTCATACTGGAAGTTTCTTTCTAGGAAATGGATTGTTTAGAAAGTTTTATATATGTATATGTGTGTCTGTATTTCCATACTTTCATGGTCTTGCCTGGCAAAGAAGCCTTTCTAATATGCTTTCAGACCAAGGTCCATCAATGTGGGCTTTTTCCCCGTTTTGGCTATTTCTTTTTTAATCATGGATTTAGGTTATTGTCTGCCAACATTTACTGCTTGAAGCTTCACTACATGCCCCAGGGGAAACCCCCATCAGCCCCGTTTAAGGCAGTGCCTCGCAGTGCCTGTGCAGTGTGGGGTGAGAGCTGCCCTGGAGGCAGATGTGGCACCCAAAGGGTGGCTGCATGGTGGCCACTACCATGTCACTGGTTGCAGATGACCAGTGTTCAAGCACTGACGCAGGCAGCCTGGCTCCGGTCGAGTGGAAGAGGCTGAGTACACACCTTGGCGTTCTGGATATCTTAATCACACCTAATTTATACTAGAGACGAAGTCCAATAACTTCTGAAGACTTTGTAAAAACACTTTGCACAGTCCAAACAATAACAGCACCAAAAGCTCACACCCTAAAAATTTCTTAGGCTAAAATGGAAATAGATGCTTGCAGAAGATTTTTCTTTCTTTTCATAATAATAAAGATTTGAAAGGAGGGAGAAGTATCAAAGATAGGCAATTCCTTTCGGAGGGGTTTCTTTATATATCTCCATGTGAAAGCTGTTGGTAAGGGAAAAAAAAAATAAAGGAATGCTCTGAAATAAAATTTGTACAGATGTAGCTTTTTTTTTTTGAAATGACATCCCGATTCTCAAGAATTCGATGTAGCCTTTAGTCAGCCTTGTTTCTTACCGTTCTCTGTGCTTTGCATGGTAATTAGCTGCTCGTGTTATCAGCAGCACGATGCTCCTGGCTATTTCTTCAGCAGCCGCTGCCGTTATCCTCGGCGGCAGCTCCTCGCATCCTCCTGCCAGCCTGCGCGCCAGCCCCACGCCTCTGTGGGTGCCTGGCCTTCTTGAGGAGCGAAGGGAACGGGCACAGCATCCGAGAGGGAAGAGGCCAGAGCCCGCTTGCCCCAACAGCTCCCCGAGACTTGACAGGATTTCCCTGGTGGTTCACTGGAGGGAGGTTCAGTGAGGCAAGTCTGGTATGACAGATCGCAAAACTCAAAGGGAGGCAAATGAGCTGGGTTCATCAATGTCGCCATAAATACAGGGGCTTAGTTGGAAACAGCAGCCTCAAGACCTTTATTTTGTTTGGGGTTTGTTTTGTTGGGTTTTTTTTAAAAAAAGTAATTAAACCGTATCTTGCACAAGTGCACTGTGGCAGGCAGGCTGTCGAGAGGGTGGCGGGACTGCCTCGCACAGATTGCCAGCACTGCCAACAGCAGCCTTACGCAGGTGCTGCGTCATGCAGCCAGCACTGACCTGCTAGCATTTGGATCAGGCAAGTCCACTGATGGAAATAGCACGTCAAGTGCTCTGTGCTATTCACTGTCTGCAGGTAATGCAAGGCCTTCTTTTAATTCCCATATCAAGAAATGCTTACTAACTTTTTTATTTTAAAAAACCCCAACTTAAATATGGCCATGAAGTTAAATTCACGTTGCCAGATTCATGTTCATGTGTAACATGAGTAGAGATGTAGCAAAGAAGGAAGTGTGGGGAGTTTTTTTCATGCAGACACTTTTCAGACATAGCTTAGGTCCCACAATAATACTCTGCATTGATATTATGAAGAAAAACATAATATGGCCCCCAGACCATATGAAATTGAAATTGCTTGCTGTGTGCAGAGCATGCTCTCATAACTTCCCCACCCTGATTATAAAAAGTTTGATATCAACAAGTAATGTAAGATCTTTACAAGTAACCAAACCAAAAAGAAATTAAGAAATTTACATTTGGCATTCAAAAGATGAAGAACAAAGAGGGAAATACAGAAATTGAGGCATTTTTTTCAAAATATTGTTTTCAGTTTTGCTTATCGTGTCCTTGGTCTTGTGTTTCCAGCTTTTTTTTGCCTTTTGAAAGTCTGTGTGATGTTGTTGGGAGATGTGAAAAGGTTTTTTTTTTACTCCCTGCCCAGAGACATGATGTGGTAGGGAGAATAGCTATAGTTTTAGTTCTGTGGTAATGGAAAGTGTAATTTCTTGCTGATGAGTATTTGCAGACTTACTTCTAGGAGAGATATTTAATTTTGTAACAGAAGCTTGTTTCTAAACCTATTCTGAAATAGCCTATTGCCAAAGTTACCTTCAGTAATTTTGCCTTCACACAAAAATAAAGAGCATTATTTTACTGTATGATCAATGTATTGTATACAGCATAGGATGGTAGGCTCCTTCTGTAAGATGGCAATGGACTAGAATAGCAAACTTGAGGTCTGGCAGTAAATTCGTTGCTCTGTAAACAAGGTGCTCATGATGAGGGCTTTACACTCTCTACTGTTGTTAATGGGATAATAAGTCATAGGCCAAGGTTTGGGTAAGGAGAAGGAGAAAATGGAGGGAAGCCCACAGAGAAGAGATAAATAAAAAGTAGCTAATGTTAATTTTAAAATTTTTAAATACCCAGAGATTGTTGTGGTGTTTCTATCTATCTCTTGTTAGCTTCATTTGCAATTTAAACTATTGCATTTGCTTCAGCATCAGGAAAGGTCACACCTGGCATTGTGCGGCTCCTCAGGGACAGGGCTGAGATCAGAACAGGGCTACCCGCACACAGCTGCAGCTTCTTTTCAACATCATTCCATCAGATATGAGTAATTCTCCAAAGGCTGACTTTATAGCATGCTTAGTTTCTTTCCCTTTGAAATTAGTGGTGTAACTCCTGGTGAACTGTAAAGCTGACAGACTGTGTTGCACCGAAAAAAGTTAATGTGATTCATTTGTTTAACAGTCAAGGGCCATATTCAGCAAAGTTTTGTAGGAGTGTTGACAAATTTGATGTTTTTTAAAAGAAAAGAGGACGTCCAAGCTCACTTCCCTGATAGCTCTTTGGGGACAGTAATTCTTCCTATTGGTTTTCTTTTCATCCCCCCTTCCCACATGGGAAGACCTCAAGCCCTAGTCTCCTGACTCCTGAGATAGTTCTGTTCTGCAAAAGGAAGGAAACCTTTCTTTGGGAAATGGTCAGGGAATTTAGTGGGGTGAAGTAAATCCTCAGAAAACTTGCTTGATGCAGCAGCCACCTGTATCTTGTGGAGAGCTGCCGGAGATGGAAACACCCTCAGCATCAGTACCTCCATCCATGGTGTGTCCTCTCTTTCCAGCTGTGCTGGGCAGCACAAACGAACTGTGGGCAGGGGGCAGGCAGGAAAGTGGGGGTATGAGTATGGCAGATGGGTGTCTTTCACTGCCTCCATCTTTTCTGGTAAAAGTTTGGGTCCTAATGAATAACCAAGCTGAGCATGTGAGGCACCAGCTGGGTGTTTCCTATAGAGGAATAGCTGCTCTGCCACATCTCAGATTTCCCCTCTCCAGAATGGCATCCCATTGAGGAGAGCTGAATTCCTCTGTGCCCTTGGTCCCACAACGTTTGGGTGGGTTTAGGGTCGGCAATTTAGGAAATCGTAGCCTTCTCAGGACTGCTGTGCTGCCAAGCCCCCCTGCTCAGTGTTGGTGCCTGCGTTGCCGTACCTGCAGCTCTCCCCCCAGCATCACAGGTGCCTCCACCCTATACATCATCAGGCTTCGCAAAGGTAGTGTCACTGCAGAGTCCTTCCTGCACAAAGGATGTGGGGAGATGTTATTTATGTAATATAAGTAAATGCACATATTGGATCTATTTGCATGCAGTAACTGTTATGCTTATGCTTACTCACGTGCAGTATATCCGAAACAGCAGGAGCTGCACCCGAAAGTGGTGTAAACAAAATCCCATGAATTTATACCAATATGTTGCATTCGTATGTAAACACTAAAAATATTACATCTTTCTGTGGTGCTGATGGGGAATAATGTGAGAATTTTAAGCAGTGCAACTTTTCAGATGCTGGAAAAGACTTGGCCTCATTTTGAAAATGTAATAGAGGTTGGAATATATTTCATGTGACAACCATGTCCTCAAACCTGCTATTTGTTATTTCTTTTTAAAACACAAATAAACAATTTTCTCATTTTGTTTACAGGACAGTGGAACAGGCGATAACAGCTGCATTGAAGAAATATTGCGGGTAGGAATCCTTAAAAGAACATTTTTTTCCAGTGCCATTTTGTTTACTCTAAAAAGACAAGAATATTGCAATTACTGCTGTTAAAAATATTACTCTATTAGATTGTCATCTTTCTAAGGCAAAAGTAGGCAACATTATTTCCTTGTGAAAAATAATTGAAAAATCTGTGAAAACAACCTTCCAGAGCCTCTGGATTTCACTGCTACTTTGTGCCAGTACAGCTGACCTTCATGCATGCAGAAGCAGATAATGGGATAAATTATAAACTGAAATGTACAATGATGTTTCAGGTTTACAAACCATGCAAAGTGCATGTTTCCATTAATCACGACTGTCAAAAATCTTAATTTTGAAGGGAGGTCTAGGAAGGTCATTTTCCACCTGGATTTAATTAGAATCCATTATGTAATGTCATTATGTCCATTATATAATGACAACGTGCAAAATCCGTAGTTATTTCTATATTTCATTATTATTTCTTTTATCTTAGTAATTTCTAGTTTATTTTCATGGAACAAATTAATACACATCCAGATAGATCTTGGCTTGAATCAACTTTGATATTGATTGTTTTCCGAGGCAGACAAATTTATAGACAATGAAACATTTCCATATATTTTAATGTGTGGGTTTTCTGGTTCATTTTCCAAAATGATACTTCAGTAATTTGCAATGCTTGTAAATCTGATATAACAGTGATTGAAATACTGAACCAAGTAGATGGAATGGTAAAACCTCCCTGTTACTGTGCGTGCTTCCACTTCTTGGATATCTACTACGCAAATATTTCAGATTGTTTATAAACTATGGGGCTATAAATATTTGGTTTAGAGATTAGGAGTGCATTAAGCCTGTTATTTCTAAAGGCATTTCTCCATTCTCCCTGAATATGTTAAATACAGCTTTTAATTCTGAAACTGGACAAAGAGTTTATCAAAGGGTGATGATGATGTATTGCTTATTACTTCACTGGCAGAGCTTTTACTTAGCTAACATTTACAAAGTAGGCTTTTGTAGCACTGAACAACATACTCAACAAGCCTTAGCCTCAGTCCCTGCTGTTTTGTTACGAATTAGTAGCAGATACTATAATTCATGAGAGCTTTTTACTTTTTCACTAAGTATATGATGTGATGTGAGGTTTATTCACCCCCTTTTTATGCAAGGCTTTTAAAATGAACAGTCAAAGAATCTGGACTTCCTCCTTAGGTTGTGCAATTTGGCTTGTGCAATCAGCCAAACAATGGAGAAGAGACATGGTTCCTTCCAAATAGAGGAACATGGATATTTAGGAGACCCCAACTGAGAAGAAAAATGCAGTATATGTCTAGGGATAGTAAGGTGTATCTCCAAACCAATGAACACAGCTGCTGCTCTCTCTTTTTTTTTCTCAAGAACTAATTTTGTGTAGCTTCATGATGAAGCTATCCTTGGATGGATAGGACCCTTTTGTTTGTGAAGATTTATTCAACAATTATTTCACTTTGCTTAAAAACTGAGTAAAACAACCGGCAGCTTAAAAGCCTCATTTCAGATCAGCGTCTCGCTGTCTGCTGAGGCTTAGCATGGCTGAGAGTGTAGTATTTTCATCCCCTGGCTCTTGGCCTCACACGAATGCTCAGTCATCGTGGATAACCTCTCCAATCTGACAATCCTCCACTTCTGCAACCTGGGTATCCCTTTCTATTCTGAACTTCCCTTGTGTCTCGGTGTCTAAAACTACATGTAAATCTTGCAGACTGTTGGTCTATAGCATTTATAGCTGAATCTCTTTATTCGCAAAGGTTTAAGTCTCAGGGCCAAGTTCTCATTCCAGACCCTGATTGCTGCAACATCCTTTCTTTGGTTTTGACAAATGTGATGTTACCCACCTCCATTCGCGCTGCTTTGCAGATCATTTTCCTAGCTTGACATCTTGCCCAAAGACATTTGTCTTTGCATCTCACCACTGTCACCTCCTTCTCTACCACATCAAGTACAGCTATTTGTTTCTGATTTTAAGACCTCAAGTCTACCTCTCTCTGCTAATACATTAGCTCCCACTTTAGCTTACCTGGTGATGCCAGCTTCTGTCACAATGTTGCTAAGTTTTACATCAATTAATTGCTCGCATGCTTCCTATCAGATCTGGGAAGAGCCTTGAACGCTTTCCCAATTAGCTCCATACCTACTTTCCTCTCTTAAGAGCGCCCTTTTTTCACAAGGACTGTGGAAAACCAGTGGTGAGGTCAGGGCTATGACCACTGTTTCTCATGCTTGAACACTATCCCTTGTAGCACCCGGTCAGGTTGGATATATCCATTTGCTCTCTTTTGTCCTGAACAGTGAACATTCTATATCAAGAAATGGCTGTGTAGTACATAAGCAGTGCTTAGGTACTCTCACAATACAAATCCAGATCAACAATGATTCTCATTACTGATGATTAGTGAAAAGAGCAACAATAATAATGTGTCATTACTACTTACTTTGTAAATTACTGGCACACAGACTTTTCCAGCCTTCTCCATGCTTTCTTGTCCTGAACAGATCCATTCAGTTTTAAGACAGATTTTCTGTTTTTCTGAAACAGACAGTTATAAGGAATGCCATTTCCATGTTTTTGTTGGAGGTGCTATTCACATAGCTTAGTTAGAAGCTTAGCTTCTTTTCGGACAGAATATATGCAGTTCCTGTACGGGTCCCCAAAGGCAGACAATTGAAAAGCCACTGGAGCTGCAGTCCTTGTGTTCCCGTCAGAAAAGATGGCTCTTTGCTCGCACGCTGAAAGGTGTTTATTATAGGAAGGACCACTTGAATGTACGGAGCATCAGCAAAAGGAAGAAGATGCTTTAAATTTATCTTTTTAAGGAACATTGCACCCTATTTTAGCTGTCTCTTGCACAACAGAAAAACAGAAAACATCATCTCTTTATAGATAGCGTGTTCCCTGCACATGTCAGGCTGTGGCTTTTCCAAGGGATAAGATACTTCCACAGCATGTCCATGTTTCCCCAGTAGAGACCAAGGGCAGTAGAAAGTGCCCACCAGGTCTGCTCCATCTGCTTCCCTGTGTTTCCTTCCCCCCAGCAGGAGAGAGGAGGCGAGTCCTGGTTTGTGCACAGATCTTGTCACCCTCTAGTTTCAGGACACGGCCAGAACTAACATCTGTACCTTGGCTGCAAAATCAGTTTAGGCATAGTTTTAAAATCACCAAACCTTATTTTGCACTATCTGTGACAAGAATTTATAGTCTTTGTGCTGTCTGGTGCAATGCAGGGTGCCACGGCTTAAGTCTAGCCTTTTTTGATGTTGTTTTACCAAATGTATCAGAGCTCTGTAGACTTTGTAAATTGACAGATCCTTCTGCAAAAAAACACAGCTTCCAGAAAAAACCCCCAGGAACTGAGACACAGAACCGCTTCCAGTCCTGAAGGAGGTTGATTAACAAGACAGTAAGCCTGTCGAGATTGGAGCTGTTGTAAGGACTCCTGCTGAGTTTATAATCACTGCAGGAATCCTGAACCTCATCTAACCCCATGCACTAATTTATAGCAACTTCTTCAAAGTGTAGTGACTGCTCTGTCCAGCTGCAGGCACGTGTGTTAAGGGTAAAGAAACTTCTAAGAGAGCCTTCAATGTAAGTAACTCCTGTAAGAGCAAGTTACAGATATAATGTCAAATCAAGAGAGAAAAACCTCGTTACTTGACAGTAGCTGCAAAAGGCAAATCCTTGTAAGCTTTTGCATTGTTGGTAGAAAACTTTAAAGCAGAAAATAAGAGTTAAGACTACCTACCCTTTATTCTGCTGTGCCTGGAGCAGTTGCTACCTGAGTTCCTGAGACACCGCCAAAGCCAACTTATTCATTTCCTCGCTAAAATACATGCTTGCTAAGCAAGATTAGTAATTTTGATTTTATTAGTGTGTGGAACTATATATTCTTATGACTGGTGGGGTTTGGAGTAAATATTTATTTTGCAGTGGTACCTGCAAAAAATGCAAGAGCCCTGCCTCTCCACAAAGTTAACTGCTGCAACCAATACTGGATCCACTCTGAGTATATTTACTATGGATTTAGGGAGAAAGGGAGTGTGTCAAGTGTGGGCAGTTCTTGGTTTGTAAGATAAGTAGTTAGAGATTGAGCTGGCTATTCTTATAGTCTTAGCTTCAATTTCCTAGAGTTGCGGTAGCTTTGTTGTAAGGAAACCCACAGGCAAGCTGAGCTTTTATTAATTATCGAAGATGTACCTTGTGAATTCCCTGGGGTTTTTTTTTTGTGTTGACATGAGAGGTGTCATTGAACTAGGGAGAGACGGGTGTAGTTTGAGTGTTTGGCCTGCAAACAGTGTTTGACTGCAGGATGCGGAGGCAGCAGGAAGCTAGTGGAGCAACAGGAATGCAGAAAAAGGGCTGGGGGAAAATCAAGCGAGGCTAGTTAACACAGAAGAAGCCGCCTCCGTTGGGATGGCGTGGAACAGTGGGGAGGCAGGTTGGAATGTGGGGTGGAAGACAGATAAGTTTCTTTAAGGGAAGACAGAAAAAACAGTTGGGGAGACGGTGCAGGGACTGAGACTCTAGCTACACACATACCTCCCAGTGAAAGACAACTCTGCTTGGTGCCACAAGCCTCCTGCCCTTGGGTGAGCACCTACAGGTGCCCTTGCAAATGAGTTGTGACTCCCCATGGCCAAAGGACATCCAGTTATGAAAACATGACATTTTAAGTGTGATGGCTTTGATGAGTAATTTACTCAAATCTCTCTGTGCTGCGAAACTAATCAGAGTATGTAAAGCACAGTACTTCTTACTTGAGTAATGTAAAAAACTGAATGAAAACAGAACCTAATTCTGTATTTTTCCCCTTCCCCACTTGGGATCCCTTGGCTCATTAGCAGGCTTGCTAATTCTTTAGCAGAAAGCATTAAGGAGCAACCCATCAAATATTCAGGGTTTTTTTCAAACCTGAACAGCCATATGTGCTGCGAGATCAGCTGCACTCCATCAGCTGATTGAATTAAAACAAGAGCAGGGGTAAATTAGAAACTGTCTGCGCAAGACAAATCCCGTGAAAACATGAAATCCTACCAAACACACTGTCACTGTGAATAAGCATCACAGTCAGTGGAGCACGTGTCAATACTTAGAGGGGAGAAAAATCAGTTTCTTAGAGGTAAGCTGTTAGTTCAACAACAGTGAACTGCTGCCTTGTAAATGTTAATGACTGTAAGATCCCACTGGCTGCAGTTAAGCTCCTGGTGGAGTCGGACATGTGAAGAATGATAGAACACAAATATGGTAATCAGCAGTATATTTCTAAACACTCCTCTTGCTTTCCAAAGGAGAGCGAAAAGCCTACAGATGGAAGGAGACCCATTTTGCTGTATGGTGCTGGTACAGTAGCTACTTCTGCTCTAGCAGAGTGTTTTCTTGCAGTCCCACCACTGGAAAGAAATTGATGGGAAACTTTGGCAAAGAGGTGAGAAGGCCTCCCTCAGCACAGCACCTTCATGGGGAAATTTGGATTGGCTTTTGTGACTGAGCCTGGTGGGAAACTCCTGGGAAAGTTTCTGGAGGAACGCGGCAACTTCAGGCAACAGAGAGGCGGTGTGGGAGAGAGAAGGTATGGAGACTAAGAAGCAGCCCCAGTTTGCTGACACTACCTCTCTTTCTCAGTCTCATTGAATACAGAAGTACTCCAAAGTGTTACAATCATATTAAAAATGTATCAGAGGCAAAAACTAATATTTGTTTTCATTGCAATTTTTCAGAAGAACTTTCAGAACACTGCTTCACTTTCATTCTCCTAAATTTCAGAGCAATTAAAGCATTATTTTGGCTGATGTATACTGTTCATTACATTTCTTCAGCATTACTCTTTTTGTCTTTCTTACTTAAATGAAAAAGCATACCCAATAGTGTTTGGAAAATGTGTCGTTTCACCTGAGGCACTAAAACCCAGAAGCACTAAGCTGTAGTTCAAGCCATCTAATCCAATCTCAGTACTCACCGATTAACATTGCTCTTCTTACCACACCGTGACGTCGAGTTCGTTTGTACAGTATCTTTCTACAGCAATCGCTGTCTGCAGTGATTTACCTACATCAGCTTTCTTCCAGCCAGCCTGGGTACTGCTAATGATGTGGATGGCAGCACCATGGAGCTTCAGCAAGCTCTATCTGGGACTTCTCCAGCTTCTCAGTGAGAATTAGCAGTCCATACAGTACTTTGTGCTGCTAGAGCAATATTAGCAGCAGTACCAGAGCTAGCTAAAGATATTTTGGCTTTGTCCATGCAAGCTGCAGTGACTACAGAGGAGGCATACCTGTGTACACCATCATCCCTTTTATTCCTCATACCTTGGCAGCTTTCAGAATCCATCATCTTTATACGGGGCCTTGGACTTACCCTATGTGTCCACTGCAGCCAGCATCTCTTTATTACCTCTTTATCTACCCAAAACGCTGCAGTTTTGGGTGAAGAAGAGAAGTGAAGAAGAGATTCTTCACTTGTCACACTCTTTGTCCCTTTCTGGTCTTGCTCAGATCATTAGAGTCTTTCTCCAGGTGTTCTGTTACTTGTTGTCAGCTCATCTGAACAGAAACTGCTCCTGGATTGGGCACCATGCATGGCACATGCTTTTTATTGTCAACATTATGGTATTTGATCGTAAATAAGCCTTTGCAGACAACGCGCTAAGCCCAGACATGTAAACACTACTCCCCTGGTCCTTAACATATAGAGTCTGAGGTGCAGAGCAGCATGTAAAATGGCACTAAAATATTATATCAACAGTGTTATATCCACCAACGATTAATTAGTTTTACATCAACAACCCTCAGCAGAAACTCACATTTCTGCTGCTGTCATTGTTGTTGCTGAAAATAGTGTCTCAAAGGAGTTTGAGGTTTGAATTATGCTGTATATATTTGAACCTTGAACTTAATAAATCTCAGTGACAATGAAAAAATATCACCTTAAAAAGACAAAAACTATAAATAGTGTAGAGATCAAGCTAGAAACGTTTATGGCGGGAATAAGACTTACAAGAAATGCCACTGAAAGGTAACCTGCCTTTCAGAGTTCCAGGTCCCAGCAGAGAACATGGAGGCACTTACTGTGACATTAGCCACTCCTGCTGAGGCACCGACATTTTCAAATATGTCAAAATCTGATCCGTTTTGAATTGAATAGGGTGGTGTGGAGGAAAGAGAGCCACATTCTTCTTAGAACACAAGTAGCCAACGTGAGAAGGCTTTGTGTTAGGAAAAGGCAGGCCAGTATAAAAAGAGCTGGTGAAACACTATTGTGCTAATGTGGTGGAATTAATTTTCAAAATTGCTGTTTTGTACTGAGTGTATACACCCTGTTATTTGACAAGGCAAGAGAGAATCCAGAATGAATTATCCAGCCTCTCTGCTATACAAAAATAATACAGTAAAATGCTTACTAAATTTTCTCTCTGTTTAGAGTGTTTTACAAAGCTGGAAAAGAGGCACAATCACCATCTTGTTCCAATACAGAGAAATGATTCCTTGTTATTAATGGCAATGGGCCAGATAGAACCTCTTTTTCTATATCCCTGCCACAGCTCCTCTGAGGCCAACAGAATTATGCATATTAATAACAGAAAAGATCAATCTGAATGAAAGAAAAATAAAATTTGGGTAATAGCGGGTATCCACACTGCTAGGAGCCTGGGATGTGATGCCTTCATGGAATCATGAAATCATGGAATTGTCAGAGTTGGAAGGGACCTCTAGAGATCATCTAGTCCAACTCCCCTGCTAAAGCAGGAACGCCTACAGCACATCACTCAGGACTGCATCCAGGCGGATCTTGAAGATCTCCAGAGAAGGGGATTTTGCAACCTCCCCGGGCAGCCTCTTCCAGTGTTCTGTCACCCTCACCATAAAGAAGTTTTTCCTCATACGGAACTTGAATGGAACTTCCCATGTTCCAGCTTGAGCCCATTGCCCCTTGTCCTATCGCTGTAAACCACTGAAAAGAGTCCGGCTCCAACATTCTTCAACCCACCCTTTAGATACTTATAAACATAAATAAGGTCTCCCCTCAGCCTTGGCTTGTCCAGGCTAAAGAGTCCCAGCATCTTGAGCCTTTCCTCGTAAGGGAGGTGCTTCAATCCCTTAATCATCTTTGTTGCCCTAAGCTGGACTCTCTCCAGTAGTTCCCTGTCTCTCTTGAGCTGGGGGGCCCAGAACTGGATGCAGTACTCCAGTTGTGGCCCCACCAGTGTAAAGTAGAGAGGGAGAATGACCTCCCTCAGCTTACTCGCCACATTCTTCCCTATGTAGCCCAGGATTCCATTGGCCCTCTTGGCAACAAGGGCACATTGCTGGCGCATGGAAAGTGTGCTATCTACCAGGACTCCCAGATCCTTCTCCTCAGTAGGATCTTCCAAGAAGATCGATCCCTAACCTGTATTGGTGCCTGGGGTTCTTCCTTCCCAGGTGCAGGACCCTACATTTGTACTTGTTGCGCTGGATGGTGGCACAGCCCTCTGGAGTGTCAACCAGCCCTCCTAATTTGGTATCATCAGTGAACTTGCTGAGGATACACTCTGTCCCCTTGCCTAGGTCATTTATGAATATGTTGAAGAGGACTGGGCCTAGTAGACTCTTGAGGGACACCACTGGTCACAGGCCTCCAACTTGACCCCGCTCCATTACTTAGAACCCTCCGAGTCCTGTCACACAACCAGGCTTCAATCCACCTCACTGCCCTCTCATCTATCCCATGCTTCCTTAATTTTCTAATGAGGATGTTATGGGAGACAGTGTCAAAAGCCTTGCTGAAGTCAAGGTAGATGACATCTGCTGCTCTCACTTCATCTAACCAAGCAATTAAAACATCATTGAAGGCTATCAGATTGGTCAAGCATGATTTACTCTTGGTAAATCCATGTTGACCAATACTGCTAACTTCTTGATCTTCAGTGTGCTTGGAGTTGATGTCCAGCATGAGGCGCTCAATTATTTTCCCCGGGACAGAGGTAAGACTAATTGGCCTGTAGTTCCCTGGGTTCTCCTTCTTGCCCTTTTTGTGGACTGGTGTGATATTTGCCTTCCTCCAGTCCTCAGGCACTTCTCCTGTTCTTAAGATATCTCAAAAATGATAAGTGAGTATATAGTATATATATATTTATATAATATTTTCAGTAGGCATGCTCTAACATCTAGGAAACTCCTCTGTGGTGCCTGTTTTTCCACAACTGGAGATGATCAGCAGGAACTCTGCCACCACTCTCATTTTTTGGTCTGACCGAGGAAGCGTGAGCTCTCTGTTTATGTCTGAGAGAGACAGCTTTCCTCATCTGGGAGCTGAGACAAATATTCTTTTGTTAACCATATTTAATCATATTTAGGAGCAACACATGAGTTAGCAGTTAGCTTTGCTTGGCGGAAAGGCTTTAAGGAAATTGTGGGAGAAAAGAGGAGTCTGATAAAAGGAAATTAAATCGCTTTCAAGAATATTCCATTTCAATGTCTATACTAATAAGTAAAATGGACTAATAACTGTTCTCTTACCCCGAGGCCAATCAGCATCGCATGGCTCACGTCCAAAGAGCTAAACTCTCTTAGAGCCACGAAGCAGAGTGATTTCACCCACGCTGCCTCTTGGGAGAGGCCCCTGGGCATGCAGGGATTTTCTCTGCAAGAGTTGGCCCTGGTGAAAAACTGTGCTGATGGCAGTGATTTAATGGTATTCACAGCTGTGGGACAGTGCTCAGGTATGTGCCCCTGTTGGTTTGTTAGAAGAGGTGTGGTCTAACTTTTCTATACAATGTGCTGGGCTTTCTCCTGCCCTGTGCAAAAACTCAAAGACTTTGGAGAATACAGCACTAGCCACACTGCAAAAACTGGGATTGAAAATCTCTAGCATTTTTTTACTCTATATATTTTGGCAGCTTTTTGCCATTGTAGTTCATTGCCCTTGGGATATTTTGAGTTGGGTTTTTTATTTGAGAATGTGAAAGGTAAAAACTGTTTTTGAAGGAAAGACAAGAGCATGCAGAGTCATTTGTCTGCAGGATGCAAAGTGCTGTTAATAAAATACTTTAAGAAAGACTGACTGAACACTGGTCAACAAAATGCCATAGTATCTGTCCTTTATGATTAGCCCTAAATGCCACTTACTGTGTATGGTGCATCGTGTCATTCTTAGAGTTATTCTGGATTTAGTAGCTTAGGAAGTAAAATGCTATCAAGTGTGCTTCAAAAGTGAGGTACTTGGAAAAGACCCAATAATGTCATGTACAAATTCTTGCTGTTGCCTTAAATGATGGGATTCTGACTCAGTCGTCCAAAAAGAATCACTGTATAGGCTATAATGAAAACAGTGATAAACTGTCACATTTCTGACAGTTTCCAAAAATTTAATTTTTGCCCACAGAATTAATTTAATTAAAAAAAATATTCCTTGCAATAAAATTGACTATTCTTAAAATCACCCCAACATAAAAGGGCTCACATACAAACTTTGTTTAAAAAACATGCCATTTTATATAGAAATTACAAGTCTGTCACTTTACCCTTGGGGAAAAAAAGAATTATTCAGAGTAATGACAATAGCTTGGTGGGAGACAAAGTGGGCTTCATGCAGTAAAAAAGTTTCTCTCCAGCCGTGTTGGGTTTCCACAGGCTTTTTTTCATTAATATTATCAAGTTATTTGTTATTTACTCATGAATGCTGAATAAATACCAAGCAAATTCAAGACAGTATTAATTTTCCTAGCATTGCATGTACGCATATGTAATGGTTCATTATAACCCTGAGTTTTCAACAGATTCCAGTGTAAATGAGAAGAGCCCAATTACAAAAAATTGTAGACCCTGATGCAACCTTTGTTGACTTCAGATCCTGATGTTGAATTGAGCACCCAAAGAGAAAATTATGCCTATTAAATTGTGTAAACATTTGCTTCATTTATCTGGGTGGCTTTTTTCTGTCAGTGAAAACTATTTTTCGCTAAAAATGCCAACCCTTAAAAACTTAATGAGTATTAATGAAAAGCTGGAATAATTTAGCATGGACAAAAAGAGGGTAATTTTCCTTAGACATTTCATTTAGTACACACTGAATCCTAAAAGGCCTATTCTCCTTGTGGTTTGTCAGAATAGTTCTCATTATAGTCAATAGGAACCAGGTATATATGCATCAATAGCAGAATAGACTGCTAAATATAGTTGCTGCCGTGGCAGCTGGTTTCCTCTCTTGTTCATCAGATGGGGAGCCTGGAAGCTGCAGTGGCCTCATATAAGAAAGACAACCCTTTAAGAATTTTTTTTCCTGGGAACAGGGGGACAACCTCAATTTTGTGCTTCCAGGTACCTGACTTTTCCCAAGCAGATGGGCCGTCTTCAGCCTGCTGCGTTTGGGCCCACCACACGGGGCCAACAGGAGCGCAAGCTTCCCTTAACCTGAGCAGGCTACCCAGATTTGCCATATGCGTCATGTTTTCCAGGCTATGTGACCCCTGCAGGTTCTGCAGTCATTCCAAAAAAATATAGATGGTTGGGGCTTTTCCCTATTAGCTGAAGAAGCAGCGTATATCTCTAGACAAAGCAATGAAAGATCTGCACATTTTGCCTAGTCTAAATTTCCCCACCATTTTTTGCTGTCACTCTTCATCTCCCTTGCATCTGAAGATGACATTTCCACCCTGTCTTCCAGGCTTTCCCTCTCTCTCCCCTACTGGGGATCAGTGTCTTTCATCCTCCCTGGTGTCTCCCTGCTCAGAGAGCTGCCCCCGGGCTCTCTTCTCCTAAATAAGCTGCCTTTGTCTCTGGGCCCTTGGAGTCTCACAGGAGTCACTTAGGCTCTGTGATTTTTTTTTGAGACCCAGGATTAATATCTGATATAATTTTTCTCTTGTCTGGGATTTTTCGCTATCCAAATCTAGACCCCTGTGGAGAGGCAGGGAAAAAAAATGGCCTTTAACCTTTTGTTTTCCTTGGATAAGATCTATTCAGGTGCTGATAAGCTTTAGCTATTGACTTTTCAAGGATAGACATTAGCTTATTTTCCTTGTCTTCTTAGCACACAGAGTATAAAGCGTTACACAGTAAATAACAGCCATAAGGAATTCATAAATTATACATAGGCAGATTCCCCAAATCATCAAACATTCCTTTCTGTAAAGGATGTTCCCTATCAGTTATTGTTTCTGTGGTATATGTACCTATATCTTGTCATCTAACTTTTTTGTGGATTTTTTTTTTCTTTTAATTTCAGTGAGTTCTGTTTCAAAACAAACCAACAGGAGTCTGCTTTTTAACCCGTCTCTCTGTCCGTCTTTGTCAGCAGAAACCACCCAGGTTGGGCGGACACAGGTGAGGGGAGTTCTGAGAGACACAGACCTGGAGTCTTTGGTTTCAATGCCCCATCTCTTGAACCCGTGATGTCAGGGGAGGAGCCAGCCTGCCAGGCTTTGGGTGCTTTCACGTAGCCCCCTGGCAGCGTTTCTGGCTGCAGCAGCTTTGCAGATGTGCAAGGCTGCAGATCCAGCTTGAGAATGTCCCCTCTCGCATGCTTCACTTAGCAGAAGCTAATTCAAAATTCATATGGCGCTGAAAAAGCCATGCCAGCTAAATAGTGTATGCGAGTACTAGCAAGCTAAACACATGCAGAAATGGGCTGATCCATGACGCATCTTGTTCTGTCTGCTCAAGTGCCTGTGTTTCGGGCAAGAGCCATCAGACTGGTAATCATTGCAGAGATCTCTAGGAACTATGCAGGGTTTGGGGCCAGCAAGAGATACCTAGTTATGGTGGAACCACTGCACTGTCCCCTCAACTTTTCCACAAAAGATACAGCTCTTACTAAATTTTTAAGGCTCTGTCTCAACCTAGGCTTGAGTTTTACTGCAGGAATGATAGAAACAAGTCTTACAAGTAAAAACATAGCTGTCTTTAAAATACAGAGCAAAGATTTTAAAGCATTATTGGCTCGGAAGGTGCATTTTTACAAAGCTCATATACTGAAATAAAAGCACTTTAAGAATCCTACAACTTACAGTGTTTTAAAGTGTATGAAAACGGACCGTTCTGTGAGGAGAAGATAAGAGGAATTAAATGCTGAAGCCAGCCTAGGTAAAAGGGAAAATGTAGCTGATCATAAACCCATCCGTCCCAGCCATTCCTCCCCAGCTCATGTCCGCTCGTCTCTCCACTGCTCTGTTGCTGTTTCTAAATCCAGATGGCTGCAGGGTCAGTCCGGCCAAGCACTGCGTTATTTTTCTGGTGAGCGAGAAGTCAGGTTCCTGCTGTGAATCACCTTCATGCTGTCGCCTGCTCCCGCTCGCTGACTCTTAGAAGGAGCAGGCACCTAGCCCCGAGTTCAATGCTGGAGGCAGACAGTTTGTGAGCACCCCTTGCGAAGCAGGCACAGCATTGACAGCTGAACTCTTTGCAGTAGTTCTGCTCAGGAGGGATGCATCAACCTCCTGGCAGGTCTAAAACGGGAAACATTTTATAAGGATCTGCAAGATTAAATGCTTTGTTTAAGAGAAGGCTGTTGGTGCGTCCGGCGCCATCTAAACTGGTGGTAGCCAAGAGGTATTTTTTGATCTAACGTGTCTGGCTGTGTCCTAAGTGTCCAGCAGGGTAACAGACCTACATACATCAGTCCATGCAACTTTCCTGCACCTGGTTTCAGCTCCAAACCCCCTGGATGCATTGTTTGGAGGGAATCCCAATCTAGCTCAGCTGGTTCTTGGATGTGGTTAGTGGGAGGACGAGGAGCATGGAGAGTGATGCACAGCACTACAGGTAAATTTAGACTAAGCCAGAAAGAAATCATTGTGTCTCAGAATTATCCAATGTTTAAGTCATTTATCTCAAAATAGAATTAAGGTGTGAGAAAGCCTGTAACATGCACAACTGCATTTCTCTGCAAAACTACAGGGCTTCTTCTGTTTGGAATAATGATTGTAAATTTCTTAGTATCACAGAGACTATTTAAGGTCACATCTATCGAAGCATACTTAAAGAAAGTTCAGACCTTTTGTGTCTGACACTTGCATTCTGATAATCTGTCTGGAGGCAAAGCTCCTCATTTTGATATGTAATGAATAAAATGCACAAGTGGAAGGAATCAAGATAATGAATTTGCAGGATAATTTTACTAATTATCTTGTTGCTGATCATAGAACCAAGGCGCTGCAAGTCAGTCCTACCACAGCTATTAATATGCAATGCCTAAAGCTGTTCTTGTAACATTTATTACTCATCTCGCTAGTTCTACACAAGTTGATAGTTTTCTATTAAATTTGTAAAAGGGAAGTCGTTAACATGTTCCTTCTTCTAAACATAACATGTTAAATTATACAGGTTTACCAAAGTCTAAAGTAAATGAGAGCATTTAAAATAAGATGTTTTATACATTTTACATGGATGTTAGGTGATGAATTGAGATTAAATTTATCTTACTTCAAATAACTTGTAGTTATTTGAAGATGGGTATCTAATCTAAGGTATGAATTTAATCTCCCTAGGTAGTCACGGGCAAAAGGATGGGACAAATTGTCCTCCAAAGGGGACTCTCTCTTCCCTGACTACAGAGGGATCCCATTTGATTTTCTGAAATGGACCACAATTTTAATTGTTTTTTATGACTAAAGCAAGAGGGATTAAAGTTTGTTGTTGAGAATTGCTAAATAGGACACTTTTCAACAAGTGAAAAACCAGAAACAAGTAATAGTACCGTGAGATTATGACTGCCCCCCTAGCCATTTGGTTGGCAATGCTTAGAAGAAGATATTTGGAAAACACAAGCAGTCCGTCCTGATCATCTGCCTGTGGGAACAGCTCAAGAATATGAAAAAGTGTCTTATCAAAGTGAAACATTGGCATCCAAACTGTAGCAGTGAGATAGACAAGCTCAGCAGCCATAATGGGATGTTCAGTGTGGCTTTAGGAAAAGGAACAAATGTGAAAATTTCATGAGTAAAAATTATGAGTTTAAAAATACATGCAAGAAAGACAAAAGCAAACACGATATTGGAGAAGTGACCAGTGAGAGGAAGCAGCTGGATCGTGGCTACTACCTATGTCTTCTGCGTCCCAGAGGACCAGAAAGAGCTCAGTCTCCTCGCTCCCCAGAGCAGCACAGAGTTGTCTCCCTGTGTGATAGACCACAAATGTCCTAAACTGTGCATGCAACCTTTGCTGCTGTGCCCTCCCCCATGCCAAAGTTTAGATGTGGCCTATTATTTTTCCCATGTAGAAGAAAAGTCTGTGTTTTGGCTCTTTTTGATGCAAAAGGGAGGCAAAAGGAAAACAAAAGACAAAATCTAGAGGCATTAGAAATGCATAATTCTATGGAGTGGCCCAAAAGGGGTTGCTCTGGGTTGGCATGGCAGATCCTGACCCTGTAGCCTCATTTCTGTGTCACCTTGGGCTCTGTAGACACCTCGTCTCTGCCTTGCTCAGCATTTGTTTAAGCGACCTTAGATCTCCAGCCTGTAGTCCTTGTCACTGATCATGTGATGGAGAACATCGTAATAGGCATATAGTTTTTGCTTAGAAAAGAGTAAAAATCCTCCCCCCAAAAATCTAATCAGACTACTCCTGCAGCAAGCTAAGATACCATAAAGTTTTTGATAACTAAATTCATTTGCTGCTTTATCTCTGCCCTCAAATCATTTCCCTTAATATTAGACAAAACTACAGCACAATAAAAAACAATAATGGTCAGGCACTTGGCTTAATAAAAGAGTCTTTTGAACTGCTGTTATAACATAGAAAAGAGGTCAGCCATTTCAGCATAGATCTTAAAGTTAGCTGGAAATATTTGTAATATTAACAGAAGAATCAAAGCTGCTTCTCTACCAACCATGCTGCAAATAAGGATGCTGCAAATAAGGACTTTAGAAGCCCCAGAGGACTCTGCTTTAATAAGCCAGCCATCTAAAAGCACTGTTGCAGACAACCAGAGGGTACAAAATAACCCAGACTAGAAATGATCTGACTGCAGAGAGACATTGGAAGGCAACAGGTTCTCTCTAGACAACTGGATAAAACCCGAGACAGTTTTGAAAAAATAAGCATTTATCACGCTGCCTTTTTAGTTTCTGTTTCATGGTTTGGTTGTGCTTTTCTCTCCCATAAAAGTTCATTAGAAACATTAAAAGCAGAAATCGAGTGCTATTTGCAGGTTTTGTTTTTGTTGTTGTATGAAATTGAGAGCATACTGTGCTATAAATAAAAGCTTGTAAGTAAATTCCCAGCACATTAAAACCTGCCTAACAGGAGATTAAGATGGTCTGAAGTCACTGACTCAGATCATAAACAGTGTGCCGTTAGCTGAAATGATTAATCACTGTGGTACGAAAGAAAAGAGGAAATTTGTTAAAAAATAAGCAGGGGGCAGGATGCTAACTCCAGGGGCACACTGATTGGCTCTTTAATAATGTATAACGAAGCCTGTGCCAGATCAAAAGCAAATCACATGTAGCTGGCAGAAAATGAAATGGCATTAGGCAAAGTATTTGTCTAGCTATAAGGCTATTTAGGAAACTACTGGCTATTAATGTAATGTCTATTAAAGCTTTTCAAATTAATTTTTGCTGATAGAAGCCTCATAAATAAAACATGGTATATGCATTTTATATATATGCACACACACATATGGGGATATCCATATGTATGCATCATATATTATAAATACCGCAAACATTTAGTCACAACTTTGCAAAATCATCAGTCATTATTAGCAACTCTTCAGGCTAATTAAATCATCTTCACATTCCTATTTTAATTGTTGCTCCGTGTGAATGTGCTGACTAATTGTTACTTGGTCGTGTTAGGATACTGGTTTTGCTGTGTCAGAATTTGCCAAAAATCTGTGGCAGAGGGAAGGGATGAAGAGGTGCAGTGGCTGAGGCTAGGCTGGTGCAGAAGCCCAGAGGCACGTGCTTCCATCTCTGGGTGCAGCATGGACCTCTTTTTAATCTGGTGAAAGCCTGAAGCGCAATGTCTGGCCTGAAACGCTGGGGCTGTCCCTCTCCAGCCTCATGCTCTAAGCCTTAACCTCTAAGAGTGACCTTTCTCCATGCCTTCTGGACTGCTGGGTTGGGCTTTTCTGCCACGCCAGAAGACCGGACCTTCAACCAAAGGTCCCTTCAACAGGAGGGAGTGGGTGGTGTTCCCTCCCAAAACTTAGCGTGGTCTGAAGGTTTCTTGAGGAGCAGGAGCCACCTGAGGGTGACGAGAGCCTGCGAAGTCCCCGCTGCTGAGGTCAACCTGATCAGCAGAGCACCAGGCAGCTTCCCTGCCATCTGGGCTCTCCACCGCTAAAGGTTTGAAGGGCGGCGTTACTCGGTGCCGTTACACAATCAGTGACACCGCTTCGCCGTTCCGCTCTTGTCACCGCACAGAGGAAACCATCAGCTGATGCGAGGGGCAGGCGTGGGGGAAAACCAGAGCTCAGGCAGCCTGGCAGCCCCGTGCCTTTCTGCAATTACCAACAACAGCTCATTTCTGTCACCGCTTACTAAAAACATGGCATAGCGACTGAAATAAGTGAGCACTTAAGGGAAACCCAGACCTTTTATATCTGCCACTTATTTCCTGATTATCTTCCTGGAGGTCAGGCCCTTCATTTTGACACTTAATGAATAAAATGCCCACGTTGCAGGAAATGGGATAATGAATTGTGAAAAGACATAATCAGCAATGACTAAATAATTAAGGGAATTGAAATGTAGAGTCATGTGGGAATGTATTAATAATAACATGATTTTTCCATATGCTAAAAAATTCTGTCTGTTTTTAGAAAATCAGTCATCACACATGCTCTGTGGCAAAAAAAAAAAAATTAATGTAGACTAATAGGAACTGTAATTAGATGTTCTGCTTTTAAACAGCTGAATAAAAGATGAAATCATATAGAAAGTATATTTAGATACAAGCCAGAAAGTAAACTGATTATTATTCATAGTGCTGTTAATAGGAGCTGTAATTTATGCATCTAGTGGGAATCATGTTAGGCAATTAGGAAAGGGAGTCACACTTGACTTCCCTTTATGCATTTACATATTTATATATTTTTCTATATCTTGCCAATGTCTCCATCTTTCCAGTTGCCTTTAATCCACATAACTAGCTAGAATAATACCTTTTACAGTGAAATTCTCTGTCAGAGTTCAAAAGTTGGCCTTCATTCAGATTAAAGAAAGCCGCACATGCTTCTCTTTGATCGTATTTGTCTCCTGACATTGGACTTTTGCAGGTCCCCAGTACTACATGAAGAATGGGACTTTTTCATTTCTTTCAGCACTTCGCTTTCAAAGGCTCGCAGCAGAAATTATCACGGCAGTTGGATGGGATTGTGCCCGTTTCTGCCCCCCTCTGCCTGTGTTACGCTCTCCCTACTTACCCAGGGTCCAGGTTCAACTGCTTAGTCTGCTCCTAACAAAACCTGGGGTTCACCACACTCCCAGCACTGATCTGGTTCCGGTTGGATTTGCTGCAATTGTGGAATAAATGAGCCTTCATATATATTTAATAGTTTCAGCAGTTCAATGCAAGAATGGTTTTTGCCTATTTTGTGCAACAGGATAGTTATTGTTTTAATCCCAAAGTGTCCTAGTATCTAATCATGTGTTGATGCAGACTCTCAGCCATCCCATAAAATGTGGGTCAGCCAGAGAGGGTCACATCACCAGATAACAGATGGGTGGGCCAAGGTACAGAGAGCTGTTGTGTTTTGCTCCAGGTAAAAAAAGCATGTCAGTGTCAGAGCAAAGATTAAAATTCAAGGCATGAGATCAGTGAGGGATTAAGTGCCGTATTCATCTGCTTCATTTCCAGACATACATAACACGTACCTCCCATAATCTCCAGGTATCACAGCTTGGAAATGTTCAGCACATAAGTCTCCAAAAAGAGAGGCAGGGGGACTCTGCAGGGAAAGGAAGGGACATGCAGAGACCTCAGGGGCGGGTGGGATGGGGAACTTCTCCCGCAGGAGCCATGCTGCTACTGGGTTGCAGGGCCGTTTCACAGATAACCTGCCACCATGAGTACTCAGGACCAGTGCGAAGTGATAATCTGAGCTAAGTGCCCATTCCCAGCAGATAAGCAAAGTGTATTTTTATCTCTCTGTGTAATGCAGACCTGGACAAAACTGCCCGTAAACCAGACCCTGGTTACTCCCAGCCATGTCCAGGATGATTTCCCAAACAAGCCTTGTAACTCAATCCTAAACCAACCCTAAACTTTGAGTTATTCTGGCCTGTTTTTCCTTCAAAGGCCGTTCTTCCCATCACTCTGCTGGGTGCCATGCCTCAGAAGAAAAGTGCTGGAGCCTCCCCAGGGCGCAGGGCCCTTTTCCCCTCTCACTCTCTTCCCCTGCAAGCCCTCCTGGAGACGGGGACCTGGTGTCTTGGCACGACCATCTGGCTGCGGGGCTTGCGTTTTGGCTGCGGACCATCTTTCGTAATTGGGCTGGCGAGCGATGCCTCTGCTCCTGCTTGGGGCTGGGGCTGCCGGTGCCAGCTGCTCCCCCCGCCGCCCCGGCTGCAGATGGCCCCACCAGCACCCAGCAGCTCACCCTCCGACGGTCCTCTCCTTCCCCCTGTCCTGCCGAACCGCCTTTACAGTACTACTTATAGCAGATGTTATTCAGAAACGACCCACTCTTTGGCACACCCTGCCACTCTCCTCGCCTTTCCCGTTGTGGAGCTGGGAAGCAGGAGGAGGTACTCCATGAGCAATATCGTGTTAGGCTACAAGCCGCAGAAAAAACTGGTTAAAAGCAGTAAATGCATTCCCATGCACTCCGATATTGCTGGTTTTTGTCAGACAGGGGGTGATTTTAATTCACCCCCATAAACATCCATGGTGCATTTCCCTCCCTGGACATCCTGGGCATTGCATGGGTCTGGCTCATTGCATTTGTTCTCCATCAAAGTGCGATATCTTGGGATGGGTTCTGCAGGCTTAAAATAGAAACATTCCTGCTTGCTGCTGATGATGTATCATTGGGTAATCATTAAATAAATTCAGTGTTTTACTGCATTAACAAAAACACATGATTGTTTAACAGAGTATATTACAGAAGATGGAGGCTTTAATGGTCTCTATGGATTTTTAGTTTGTAAGAGTACATTATGAAGCTGTCTTGGTAGGGTGCTGTTTTCATATGTGAAAGAAGTTACTGGCGTTATACATCATTTTTATATCTTGTTGCTAGGCAACATATCATAGTGCAGTTATTGCAAAGGTGTCTGCTTCCTCGTTAAAAATCTTCATGTTGCTCCTTAATTCTGCAAAATTAGCTCTGTTATTGATCTTATCCTGCTTCCTCGGATATCTATTGATTGAGGTTTCATCTGTTAAGTTTCAGCAAAATAGAACAGATTTTTTATTAACTGAATTTGGGGTTGAAACCTAAAGCATATGCATTAGTGCTAATCTTCAGTTTCCCTCTTCATTGCAATTTGTTTTCATGCAGGGAGCCGTGCTTTTCCGTTCACTTGGGATTCAAAATCAGAGAAGTAATTTGAGTGGTGATGTGTTTAAGATATGGCCTATGACAGTGAAGCTTAAAAAAACAGCAACAACAAAAAGCAGGGGCTACCTAGGGCGTTCTGGGAAAGATCTAAAAATTCCCTTTAAAACTCATTTCTTTCTCTCTTCAAAATAATCCGCAGTTTCTGCTTCAGTGTAGTTCTATTGTGAACTCCTGCTACATTAGCATTTCCAAATCTGGAGGCAGTTTCGCCCCAGTTTGGGTCAGGCTGTGCAAGATTTGGGGCTTTACAGGACCGAGCTGACTTCATCGTCTCACTTCATTCTCGCCTGGAGAAAGCAAATCTATTTCGGAAAAACGCAGTTAGTAATAACAGGCAGCATCATGCACAAGAAAATAACTTTTTTTTTTTCCAAGTGCCAGCGTTTATTCCCTTCATTACCACTCCTCCTGAGCTTCCTTGAGTTGGAGAGCTGTCTGCCGGGGCCATATGTGCTCCCCAGAGGCAGGGGTGGCTCTGGCACGTGTCCCCCCCCAGATGCCTCCACAGGCTCACGTGGAGCCAGGGCACGTGGAGGGGCTGCCAGCTCTAGGCAAGGGGGGAACCGGGGGTTTCCACAGACCCCTGCATGCAGCAAAATGGCTCTTTATTATCCTCATCCCTCATGCCTTTGTTACTAGCATATTGTAATTACTTTCATTAACCAGACTTAATGCAGTGGCGGTCGGTATAGCTACTGTTCATTTTGGGGCAAATGGTACTATTATAATATCAGGTTTTAATTAAGCTGTTTTGGATAAAAGCTGGCATGCTAAAAGCCTTTAAAAATGCTGTTCCTTGGTACACACCCACACAACAACAACCAGTAAATCAATGGGATTTCATCTAACCTCTCCCTTGGAAGAAATAATTTGGCATGTGGTGTCAGGGCAGTTATTTCTAAAGGCATGTGTTCCAGAGGAGGGAAGGAGTGAAAGAAACATGAAAGAAGTTCATTCTTTTATTTTTTAAGCTGTGGAAGAGTTAAAAATAGATATAAGACTTAGTTATATTCTAAAGCCTATTCTTCTAAGGAAAAATGTGCGAATAATTAATTTATAATGGGACTAATTAGTTCTGTGAAATTTTAATAGATGAAGTGGTAAATGAAAGAAAAGAAATTGTGAAGGCCAAAATGTTTAACTTCACAATCAATCAATGTACTTTCCTCAAAAATGCCTGCAAATAATTTTGACAACATCTGAAAACTGATAGTTACCTGTTCACTCACGAACAACTGCCTATGCAGATTTCACACCTCAAATGCACTGGGCTCTTCCTGAACTGGCTCCATTTGCACCCAATCTGCTTCCCTGTAACTTGCAAGGGAAAGGAAAGGATATGGTGGCCTTTCAATACTCTTCCATTGCTTCTAATGACAGACAATATGCCTTGAACATTTGGACCTCTGGATCATACAGCAGCTTTAGCTCTATTCCTTCAACATTAGTGAGGCAATAACTAGTGAAAACATTAGCCTTGTTTTCCCACTAACAATTCCTCTTCTCTGCACCACTGGGCTATGACGTGGAAACATCTGGGAGGTCTGATCAGATTGCCTCTAAGTCCTTTTGCTTTGATTGCTTCTGTTGGAAACTATCTTTTCCTTCATCAGGAAGATCAAGAGAATATAATCTCTGGCTGACCCTGATAGTAGTGAATGATGAATATCCAACCTGACCAGCTTGGTCTAATTCCTTTCCCCTCCATCTCTGAACTCTCTGAGGAGACGCTGTTAAAATGGATGCAACTCACTGTAGTCCAAGAAGAGGTGTCAGTGTCCAGAGGAACCTTCAATCCATTTCAGAAAAGAAGGGAGTTTGGAGAATCAACCTCTCTTTTAGTATCTGTTTAGATAAAGTCATATTTTGTTTGAGCAGTTTTGACAGTTGATCTCTTGTTAGCTCCTTTGGTCTGTATAGAAACTATACAAAGATTATTGCATCCCCTCATGGCCAATGAACTCAGGTGATAGTCTGAATCTCCTTAACTGTATGATTGTTTCATTCATGGGCAATTCCTGCCATAGTTAGCTGTTAATCACATGTTGTTTCTCCATGCAAAAGACAGAATTCTCTCTTAGTCTGCATTTAGATTGTAGAATTAACCAAGACAGTGCCACAGGATGGCAAGAGCACATCTGTGAGCACTGAAAAAACTCTTACTTCTCACATGACAGCTCCAGAAAAAAAATGGAAGACAAGCCTCCTATTCACATGCCACTTCACGTCCCATACCTACATTGTACGTGATTTCACTGGTTTAGAAAAAAATCACTGCTGGTTTCCAAATGGACTATAGATCCATTAGCTCTCATTGCTTCAGAAAGCCTGTTCTTGTGGATCGGTAGGCAAGATGTGTAGCAGCATTCCCCATCACCTTTCCCTTCCAGCTACCACAGTATCCCTTCTCATGCTCGACTCCAGGTAGTCAGCTCAGGAGGTGAAGTGAGGGCCTCCCTATGAATCTCACCAGGAGGCACAAAACTGTGAACAGCCCAGTCCCCGCTCCAGGACTGTTCAGGTGCTGACAGGGAACCTCAGCCCTGTTCCATTACAGCCATGAAATACTTTACCTGGGTCCTGGGGAGCAGAGGAGGGATTCCATATTGTCAAGGAGACACATGTCTTTCGAGGAGGTACTTATTTCTGGCTGCCACCCACTGGTATGGCCTGTAAAATGCCCTACCCCATCAGCTCAGCTTTTCAGGTGTTTCTGGATGAAAGAATCTCAATGTCCAGGAAGAGACATGTTACCAACTTCTATTTGATATGCACTTCATTAAAAAAAATATGGATGTTCTACTACAATAAATTCTCTGCTTCCCCACTGACTCCCTGAATGCCCATAATTCTTAGAAAACTCAAGTAGGCAGGATCAGGATAATTTTGTTTCTCCAAAATGATGAATGTGCCAGCCCTGTCTGTTGCCATTCTGTGAATCTTAGTCTCCCAGAACAAGAGCCAAATTTGACACCTGGTGCCAGCCAATACCTGATAGTCCAAGGTTTTTTGGCCAACACTCTTCAAAACATCTTAGCGCCAAGTGCAGAGCCCTGTACAAAGCTGAATGTAAGAAGTTTATGGACTGGATTGCTTCCCAGCAGCTCGCTCTGATCAGCGCAGTCAGAATATACCTACCAGCTTTGCTACTGGAGCCCAACATCAGGGTCTCACCATCTCATGTCACGATGTTTTATGTCTTACCGCTTTCAGTTCAGACCGAGCTGCTGGGGAAAAAAAAGAGAAGGAATTGTGAATCAATCCATAGCTTCAACCATGGGACAATTTTGCTGGCATCCATTTTCCTACATTGTCAAATGTGGCAGGTTTTGGCCCTTGCTGGTCTTGCCCTCAATTTACTTATTATCTCTTGGTTAGGATACAGAGGTGGATGATGCCTTTGATGAGCCCACTGTTAATTGCACTGCAATACTTCTAGGGAAAACAATAGAAAATAGTAAATATCCCTACTAGCAGCTGGGCTGCCAAAATACTGTTATGTGATCTTAATGTGATTGAAACTTTTTTGCTAGTCAAAATTAATATGTTATTCCCTTGTATTGTTTCTTCTGTCTGCATTAATCTTGAGATTCATCTCATGTATTTGGACTACTCTTTGGGGAAGGAACCATTCCTTCAGTGTCTGTGTGAGGTGCTTTGCTGAGTGGGTCCAGACCAGGAGCCTAGACCATAACTCACCATTTGCACCTCCCGTTCATGATTATTACATAGTTTCACATCACAAAGTGACATTATTTGCAGAGACCTTGTGTTCCTGGCTGGGATGGACCCTTCATCATGGCATTTCAACATGGCTTGCAACAACCTGAAAGGAGCCTTTCCTAGAAGATGGTGGAGAGATCCAGGATCTATTGCCTTAGCCACCTCCTGCCTCATTCTTCCAAGGATAAAGTTCAGCCTCATCTGAAATTGTTTCCTAAATTCAAAAGATTCTGAGACATTCCAAAGCTTCCTTTGTCAAAAATTGTGTAGCTGTATATTCACTTCTCATGAGGCATTTCTCCCCACAGGGATCTCCCCACCTTACCAAGCCATTCCAGCTTCAGGACAGAGTTCCTTGCAGGCTCATACTATGTCTTCTGAAGGTATAGAAGTGATTCTTCAAAAGCTGCGTAACCGGGGGAAAAAAATAATCACTTCACTACTCTATAGCATTAATTCTTCTGAGAGTGCTCAATAAAGACTAGACACAATATAAGTTCAACACTGTAAATGTTGTGTTTAGATTATGTCACAATCTGCAGATAGAGACTTCTGCAGATCTCCAACTCCATCAGTTTAGCCTTCTGTGTGTTTTCTTCCCCCAAAATCTCAGTTCGTTCACAACAAAATAAGATGATGAGACGTCATTTAATGTGTCTAGGATTGGCACATTCAGGTAATTCCCCAAAATTACTCAGGTGTCTGGTCTGAAGTGGTTAAAAGCCAATTTATTCCTATGCAGACTTGTCCGGGTAGATTTTGTACTGATTTCCTACTTACCATGGGTTCCTAAAGATTATCCTGCAGACATAGCCTATTCTCTTCCATTTGCCAAGGTACTCAGACCTGCTTCCTAATGCTTTGTTTACTTGTTTACTTCTCCAAGTCCTCAATTCCTGTTTGTAAATCAGAGACCAGTGCTGATAAAGTTGTTCCCTGATGTTCTTTGGGTAAGATTTCTCCTCTCACATTTGGATTTAAAATGCAGTCTGTTCATTGCCAAGAATGGAGTCCCTGTAGACCAGCACTTGGAGGAGAGGAGCAGCTTCCTCAGATCTAACTGTGGTTTTTCACAAAGAGTTTTCCATGCAGACTCCATGACCCACCTCCCTTCCCTGCTGACTTGGAGCCCAGGGCTCTGTCATACCTCAGTGGTGAAGGTACCAAAAGGTAAATGGCTTCCCCAGGACAACCTTACTGCTGGTGCTCCTGAAGGGGTCTGGATGGGGATGGTGCACCTGGAGCTGCCTCAGGTGTTGCCATTGTAGAGGAAATCAGTGTCTTCTGCACCAGAAACTTGCCCCTGAAGCAAAATCTGTGTGGATAGCCCCTCTACAAGAAGCACAGTTAATGTTGGGTAAGTTGCCTTTTTTCCCCCTCAGTCTGTAATTAGACATCCCAATTATGTAGTTTAATCTAATTAAAGTAATGATGCAATTATGCAATAATTGATACATAATCGGCATGCAAAAGCCTGAGTAAGTATTATTTAACCAACAGAACAAATTCTAGATGAACCTTTTCAATCTCTTAAAATATAAGATTTTAGCAGTCAGAATGAGGAAGGAATTTTGCCTATTCAAGCATTTTTAAATCCTTACTGATACTAATACTTTTTTTTTGCCTATTTATGGTCATTCAGCTTCCATAGCCTTCAACAGGAGCTGCCTCTGAGCACCTGTAGACAGAAGTAAAAGCTTAGAGCCACAAGTATCTCACCCAAAGATGGCAAATTGCTATCCATTTCAGGAATGCCTAATACTGGATTGCCTGCTGTTAGAGATGATAAAAAAAAATAAAGCTCATCATCAATTACAAGAGAAGACAGCTCTGTGGTACCTGTACTGGTACTTTCTCAGCAAACCTTGCTACTTAAGATCCCTTTTTTAAAAAACTAATTTAAAATTACTTCCTTGTTATCCAAAATAACCATGCAAAATATGCACCATGCTTGCAGATATATAAGCTAAGCCTTAGGTATGGATCCACCCAAGGTCTCATGCACCAAAATCATGAGAATGTGTAGATGGATGCAGGAGTCCTGGCTCTTATGGCACAAACAGGAATCTAGTTTTCTGTATTGGCTCATTTTTCTGAAATAGATAAACTATGAGATGCATATGTTTCATCGTGTGAGGATGTTAGGTGTATCTGTAACATCCAAAGACCCATGTTCTGAAATGACATCAGAGACTTGGGGGCTTGTCTGATAAGAAATGGGATTTCTTCTCATCCTCAGATAATATTTCCTTTAACCTACTCCCCACCCCCTTACTCTTGTGCAGTGAACTATGTACCCTATATGGCTTTTTCCCAACAGTGATGTGGCTGAACATCAGCAATATTTTGCCCTTGTTTTGGAAAGCACAGTGGAATCAAACACATCCACATTTATATAACAGTCTAATTAATCCAGTGTGTCTAGATGTGTGAGGAAATGGGAATGGCCTGTCCCTTTCTTTGTCTCTGTTGCATAAGTCATGCTTTAAAGTAGGTGCATTATCTTGTGAGATGTTATATAGTGAGATTGCTCAAAATGCCCCAGTAGCTGTGTCAGTAGAACTATTCACAAGCAGGGAAATTTCAGAGGAAAATGTGAATGTTCCCTGATAAGCAGTCACTTGGGCTTTTTTTGTTGTTGTTTTTTGCATGATTTGCTGCTAAGGATCTGGTTTTAAGTGTTATTACCCATGTATGGAAGTATAATTTTGATTTGATCCATATTCTCTTTAATGCCAAAATTGCTGAAAAAAACTTTTTTAATTTGGTTTCAAATTCAAATATGATGGTTTTACTGTTATCTTTTAATTGTCAGTATTCATATTGCTACTGTAAGTGTTTGTGTAGTCTTTTTCATAATAGACACTGAAAATATGTAAAAGAAAGCCTGCAACTAACAGTTGCTCATTCATGGGGATGAACAATAAATGATAAATTCAGTTCCACATATGGAAGTCACTTGGAGCCTGCACATATGGCCCACAGTTTCCAAGCATAAGAAGAGCTCACAGGTGCTTAGGTGATCCTCTAATCACTGGTAAGGGTCATGTAGAGAGCATCTTTGTCTTCAACAATTTTCTTCCACCCATTTGGCGGTTTCAAACTGAATGTAAGGGGACAGATTCAGCTGGGCAGCGGATGAAGAAAGTTTCCCCTGTCAGACTGAGCCCTAGTTTCTTCACCCTAAAGGGTGCAATTCCTTCAGGGGACAAAAAAAAAAAAAAAAAAAAAACAGCCAAAACATTCATGGGCCTTTCTTGGGTGAAGTTCCTTGTTGCTGGGCAAGAAAACATCAGTAGATCCATTCAGTAACAGACATCTGTAGATGGAAAAAAAGCAAAGTAAATGCAGCTAAAAGCTATATGAAAATTCAGCAGGCGCACTACTGCACAAAAGTCCCCCAGCCTATTTATATTCCACAAAAAACATCGTCATAAAAACCTAATGTCCTGCATTTCACAGCTCTGTTTACTAACAGAGCAACAGAAGTCTCCATAATGTAGCTCATGGGCAACACCATGGTGCTAATTTTTCACCAATCTTTGACTTCATTGTAGAGCCACCCATATTTGACAAAGGAACTTGAGCTGAATTTGCCAACAGTTTGGTAATTCTGATAGGCCAGGGGCTGCTTTCTTTGGTCAAGATACAAAAACAACCAAAGTACAGCTGATCTCATATTGCTGAGGGTGATTTAAAGGAAAATCTTTGAAAGAAGTATAACTGCCTGAATTACTACTTTTTTATATGTTTTTAAATGAGAATGTAAAGGCCAAGGGCACTTTTTCCTACTTAATACTATTAAATCCATCATTAAATCTCATGCTGAACACTGGGTGAATTTAATGGTGCCCTGAAGTGCCGATGCTGATGCTTGACTGTGTTAATATTGTTGTATATACAGATACAATAAATAACACTTAGCTAAGGTAGTATTAGCAGCCTTATTGGGTATATCAATACAAATAGCTGTACTAATGAGATTAAGCATCAGAAACCAACAGTGATGTGAATCTAGGCACTGGGGCTAAAATATGGATAGGGATTCAATACATTGAACCTATCAATAAAACCAAACAGACTCTACTAAAAGCTTTATTGCTAGTTGGCCTTAAAGGATTAATTTGAAAACACAGTTTTTATCTTTTCTCATCTCACTTTGTAACATGCTCTGTCTTAAAATTTCAGTCTGTCTTGTGCATAAATACTATGAGTGTTTCTATTTGCTGAATAATCAGCAAAACCCCAGGCAGGCCACTCTGCTTTGCCTTGCTGTAACCAGAGGTCCCTTTAGTTGAGGTAATTCAGCACTGGGGGTGGATCAGGTTTGTACTACTGCTATTTTTTATGTCTGGTATTCTGAACACGGAGTTGCATTAGTTGAGTCACCTCTAGATCATCATTTCTTCTCTTACTGTACACCAGTTGGATGCCATTGCTTTGCCCATGCAGATTATTTTAAGCAACCTGGCATAGTTCCAGAATCCCATTTTTCTCACCTCAAAAAAAAAAGCATGAAATGTTAATGATTACAGTACTCTTTTACCATTACAGTAATCTACAACTGTCTCCGTTTCATTTTGAGGGTGTTCCTTATCTACGCTTTTATTGCTGGTAGGGAAAAGACCTTTATGTTGTGATCTTCCTTCTGATGGGACTCTACGTATACTAAAGCTTTGAAAGATGTATTCACTGCTTTGTTTTACTTAGAAACTTTTTCAAAGTAAAAAAATGAATTGACCTAAAGGACTACTTTTCATCAACAGGGGTGAAATCCTTCCCTGGGTAGGAAATCCATTGAAAGCTTAAGTGGGAATTAGGTGATACATAGGCATTATGGACCTTCTTATTGCAGTGAATTGCAGTTTGGTGGTTCTCATGAAGAGAAATCAAAAAAACCTAACATTTGCTGCCACAAAACAACTTAACATTTTAAATTTCCAATGCTAAAGCAGCTGTTCCTGATTCTCTGCTCTCTAAAAAATAGGTAACATAATTAAAAAGTGGAAGTGGCACATCCTGTTTCCTTTTTCTTTATGTATTACTTTAATTTTTCCACATGATTTCTATGAGGTTAAAAAAAAAAAAAAAGAGAAAATATATACATCCTCATTTTTTCAAATGACAGCAAAAGGATGTTAATTTTGCTTTAAAGTGGATAAGTAAATCATCTGTAGTTAAGAGCTCAAAAATAAACAAGCATTTGTAATGATGTTACTTCCGTGTGTGCCTCTGTCACGATGCAGCCTGTAATTTCATAATCACCTACTGTTTGCTGGCAAACATCTTGAGAAATGTTTTAGAGCGTTGTAAAAACTTTTGTTAGCATCGTTTTTCATAACATTCTAGCCGTAAAACCAAGCTGTCATTGTATTGAGAGTCTGGTACAAGATCGGTGGGGAATACCTAGACACCGTGAGGCAGCAGCGTGGTACACCAGTCCTTGCAGGCTGTCTGTGCATATGAGTGTTTCATCAGTTCTATTGTTTCATAACCAACTCTACTTCCAAACTGTTTCAAAGATCTATTATTACTCCTTCCATCTGGAAATGGAAATTTAGTTTTGTTTTTAACCAGTCTAGGTGAATCTAAATGTATTCGGTTTTAGTTAAAAACAAAGCGGTCATATAATCTCTAACATGCATTATGTTAAAGTGGTTTAAAACGGTTGCTTTTTTAAAATAGATGCGAATTTCTTATGCATACAATGCCTATGATAATGAATAGTAGTGTTACTCTGCTTCTTAATGAAATAAATGGTATAATGGATGAAGCCAGAACACATGGTTTAAAAGGATCAGAGTTTAGGCTTCAGTGTGTATTTTCATACCTTACAACTATTTTTTCCAAGTGGAGTCACAGAATGGCATTGTCATCCTCAATACCATTTGTGCCAGGACAGGGAAATAACAGGGTTTTCTTATGGGATTTTCTGACTCAAGATTCATTCAACCCTAATTCCAGTTTTATGTGTTTTTTACCTCGTAATAATAGTTCGGTACTTACAGAGATTACAAGGGTGCTGGGATGCTTAATTTGAGTTTGCAGAAAACCTTGCAAATGAAAGCCAGTGTGTACAATAAGCACTAAATGTTATTGTTTCAGGGCTTAAAGCAGACAGAGCTTGAGACAATGATAGCTTTGAAAAACCCACTTAATATAAACACTAGATAAGAGTGAATTGCACAGTTAAGGAACAGTCTCCTTCACTGCTCTGTGGGTGTATTTGCAGCTAGAGAGAAACACAATTTAAAATCAATTTTAACAAGAAATGCCAGATTGCCTAAGGACAACTGGGGCAAACAAAGGGGCACTCCCTGCCTCTGACAGCTTCCCAAAAGCCACCCCACGAAGCCGGGAGAAGTGGCAAAGTGCTGTTTCGTGCTCCTGGCACTGGCTCTCTAGAACATGATGGTGAGCAGCAGCAGTCTGGGCAGGCTCCCCGCCCTGTGCATAATGCCCTTGCAAGGGCTCCCAGAGGAGCCGTGCTGCTGGCAAGCCTAACATTTTTCTACACAGCAAAAAGGGACTGGCCTCAAGCCCTCTCCCCACCCTTGCCAGTCTTTTCAGGGTTCAGCTCTGAGTCTTTTTTCTGAGGCTGCCGCAGTGGGAACCTGCAGACTCTGAAATGTGGGGACTGTGCTTGTGCCCCATCACCAGATTTCTCTCCTAAATATCCAAAACAATCTGCAGATTAATGTAAAAAACTAATCTGTTTGTACCTGCTGATTTGTTGTTTTGACTCCATGAAACCAGTGTGCCCTGCTTACCAAACCTTTATTGTGATGCAAAAGGCCCTGATTATCTGCTTTTCCCTCAATGAGCCACAAAAGACTGGAACACAGCAGCAGGACTTGGGTCTCATCACTTTCTAGGCTTTATTTTTGCCTCTGCTCTCAGCAAAGAAACCTCCAGCCTTGTTGAGTTCAGTTTGCGTTGGCCAGGGTTCACAACGCACATGGATGGGGGTTTCAGAAGTGCTTGAGGGACTTTGGAGAGAGAGTGCAGCCAGTGAAACTCCTCTACTAAATTCTTCAGCTATTTTGAGGAGTCTTCCAGTACATATTTTCTTCCTCTTTTGCTATCCCATATGCTTTTGACATACATTTTGGACCAAGTTGTTCAAACATCAACACCAAAAAGAAAAAGAAATCACTTCACTCATCTAAAATACCATCAGATGGTCTTGTCCACAAAAGTTTTGTCCATTCACTGATCACTGAATTCAGCATTTCAAGATGCAATTTAAGGTTTGAGGAGCTTCAACTACATGTTTTATCCTTGGTAGAAGATAACATATACCCAGTAGAAAACCTCTACCCTTATACTGTGCAAGATTTGTTTGTGAATTAATTTTTTACTGCATATTAAGTTTCAAAGTTACCCAATAATTTATCTTAAGAGTGACTATCCCGGTCCTCCAAAACTCTGCCCACTTGTCCTGGCATTTTTACCACTGTAAAAGTCAACAAAACCTGCTGCTTCTGCAAACTTCTGAATAAAATCATAGCCTAAGTATGCATACTGCTATGTACATGCTTCAAAGTAGTGCTCACCCAGAGAGATTATAATCTAAATATACATACAGAAATTGGACATACAGAAACGGGGAAAAGAAAGTGCTATTAACTCATTTTTTCAAGTGCAGCGGGATCTGTCCACCCTTTTCCATCATGGACAGCCTTGGAGAAAACCCACCAGCTTCTGGCTCTAGAACCAAGTCCCAGTCTACCACTTCACTGGATTTTTTCCAGCATGGGTGACTGATTCTCCATGGTTTGTTGCCCAAGGAGCCTTGGAGGAAAAAGGGAGATGTTTGCACCTGACCCCCGCTTCTGGTCAGAGCTCATTCCCCAGGCCTGGGGTGAGAGTTTGATAGTACAGAGACCATCTTTCCTCTACGCCTACCAGGAGTAGGAGGGCATGTGCATTACGGATGACAACAAAAGGCAAAGGGCCACCCTGAGTAGTCACTGTGACTGCCTGAACCTCCTGTATTAATGTTCTGCACACCCCAGTTCTGACCCCAGGGATCAAAGCTGGGTGCCCAATTGGGGAGCATCTTAGCTCATAGAATCATAGAATAGTTAGGGGTGGAAGTGACCTTAAACATTCATCTAGTCTAACCTCCCCTGCAATGAGCAGGGACATCTTCAACTAGATTAGGTTGCTCAGAGCCCGTACAACCTGAATTTAAATGTTTCCAGGGATGGGGAACCTCTCTGGGCAACCTGTTCCAGTATTTCACCACCCTCATTGTAAAGAAGTTCTACCTTATATCTAGTCTAAATCTACCCTCTTTTAGTTTAAAACCATTACCCCTTGTCCTATCAAAACAGGCCCTGCTAAATAGTTTGTCCCCACCTTTCCTGTAGGCCCCCTTTAATTACTGAAAATCAGTAATAAAGTCTCCCCGCAGCCTTGTCCAGGCTGAACAACCCCAACTCTCTCAGACTACCCTCGTAGGAGAGGTGCTTCAGACATCTGATATTTTTTGGGCCCTCTTCTGGACCTGCTCCAACAGGTTGATATCTTTCCTGGGGTACTGGGGACCCCAGAGCTGGACGCAGTACTCCAGGTGTGGCCTTATGAGGGTGGAGTAGAGGGGCAGATTTACCTCCCTTGATCCACTACCATGCTTCTTTTGATGCAGGCCAGGATGCAGTTCGCCTTCTGGACTGCAAGTGCACATGGCTGGCTCATGTCCTGCTTTTCATCCAACAGTGCCCCCGAGTCCTTCTTGGCAGGTCTGCTCTCAATCCCTTCATCCCCAGCCTGTATTGATACTGGGAGTTGCCCCAAGCCAGATGCAGGACCGTGCACTTGGCCGTCTTGAACTTCATGAGGTTCACACAGTCTCTCTCTTCCACACGTAGAATCCAGATGTGACTTGTTAGAAGAAAGATGATAGCCAGTTGGCTAACCTTTTCACTACCCACAACATTAAAACTGGAAAACCTAATACTGGGTGGTCTATATATTTAAGAAAACTATTTTAGATTATCACAGATGACCTTTTTGGAACAGCAATGTATTCTTAATGTCAAGGTATTAAAAGGTCATGTGGAGTATTTATGTTTCCAAGAAACACAGGGTAGAGAAGAGGAGCCATAGGCATGCTTGACTCACATCCTGATATGCAGATGGCTGAGAAACAGAAATGGTAACATGCTCAGATTTGGAGACAGAGACATAGCTTAGGAGATGGTCTAAGAAAAAGTGAAAAAGTGTCAGAGCAGCCTATCTGAAATAATAACACTGCCAGGAAGTCATCTCTGAATTCCCCTTCAACTTATATGTATTATAGCAAGTAGAGAGGTGCAGCACTGATCAAATGCTCTGTCCCTGGCCTTACAAACATGTAAGAACTAAAACTTTTCTCCAAGAAGCACAAGGTCAGACTCACACACACACACACACACACACACACACATTTCTGAAACACTTTAGGACTAAGTACAGCAATTTGGGCTCCGTGTCTAGACAATATAGAAAGTCAGTTTCCAGAGGATGCTCCACATCTTCCATCTGCTGATGTGCCCCATGCTGATGTCTTTATCTTTTCCGCTGACTGTAGCAAGAGTGTCAGGCAGATGTCCTCATCATGTTGACCCCTTAGTTAAATCTCCAAAGTTAATTATGATGCACCTGGATCTTATACAATCAATAGCAGCAGGGAACAACTATGGGTGATAGATTACTGATACATAAGGAAAGAGCAAACTTGTTTCTATCTTTCCTAAGACACAATGGAACATCCTTTCTCTTAATCACTGCTTTTGTGGTTAGTACCTAGCATTCACACCTGAATACAAATGGTTCACATTTTCATGATTTATAAAGCCTGTATTGAAAATCATAAATGGTAAGGATTTTGATGGACTGAAAAAGGAGCTCCAAAATAAAGAACAAGAACGTCACTTAGGTACACTTTAGATGTGAGTCTGAATGGTATTTTATCACCCAATCTGACTAGCATTCTGACCTGTGTAAAGAGCCAGATAGCTGCAGCCACTCTCACCTGTTTTGAGCCCATTATCTTGTATATATCTGAAGCATATCATTCAGAAAAGCATCCTTTGTTGATCTTAAGACTTCAAGAGATGAAGAGAGGTATTTCCATAGTGCTGCATTCCAGCAGTAAGTCACCAGCTTGTGAGAAGTTGTTCTTTTTTACCTAACTTCAGTTTGCCTTTTTGTCCTTCTATCCATGGGCTAATGATAAAAGAAGTTAGTGGTTTTCATCTTTTTCTATTATTGTGAAATGACATTTTCCACTAATACCTGTTTGAAATTTCGTATACATGACTCCTCTTAAGCATGAAAAACCTTGATTTTTTCAGTCATATCTTGTGAATTCTGTTGAAGGTGTTCAGCAGAGGTTCTACCTTCTGTTTTGGGACACTTGAAAATTGGCTGCAAGTAAGTTTTCTAGAAGTCATGTTAGAGGTTTTTTCCCCCTATGAAAGTACGTCTGCCAGCTCCTGCATTTCGGTCACAATAGCCCCAGGCAACACTACAGGCTCAGGGTAGAGTGGCTGGAAAGCTGCCCAGCCAAAAAGGATGTAGGAGTGTTGGTGGACAGCTGGCTTAACATGAGCCAGCAGTGTGCCCAGGTGGCCAAGAAGGTCAACGGCATCCTGGCCTGTATCAGGAACGGTGGAGGAATAGGCTAACAGGAGTAGAGAAGTCATCATATTTCTGTATTTGGCACTGGTGAGACCTCCTTGAGTACTGTGTTCAGTTCTGGGCCTCTCACTACAGGAAGGACATTGAGCTGCTGGACCGTGTCCAGAGGAGAGCCACCAAGCTGGTGAGGGGTCTGGAGAACAAGTCCTATGAGGAGAGGCTGAGGGAACTGGGCATGTTTAGTTTGGAGAAGAGGAGGCTGAGGGGGAACTTCATTGCCCTCTACAACTAC